>WWET01004755.1:2738-27423 GCA_011038615.1 Limnodynastes dumerilii | reverse complement strand
GCGACTGGACTGCCAGCAATTGCCAGATGTCTTCTTTTACTACAGCGGCAATGATGCAACTCCCGCCTACACAAGGAGCGATCCGCTGACAAGTAGGAACCTGCATGCCAGCCCGTGGGAGTTCACTTCCCTCTTGCGACTTCCAGGGCTTGCTGGTACGAGGGTCTCTTTGGAAACAATCATGTGGCAATTAAATGGCGACTGCCAGCAATTGCCAGATGTCTTCTTTTACTACAGCGGCAATGATGCAACTCCCGCCTACACAAGGAGCGATCCGCTGACAAGTAGGAACCTGCATGCCAGCCCGTGGGAGTTCACTTCCCTCTTGCATGCTGACTTCCAGGCCTCCGTACGGACGGAACACATGGTCTGGATCTGGATCGGGGACTTTAAATCTTTGGTAAAAGGCGTTACTTATGTGACATCATGTAGTATTTTATGTAATGTGTAATCTCAACCTCTGCTTCAGCACCACAATGTCTGTCTCTTTTTGCATAGTTTCACTATTTCCCTAACTCACAAAAATCACAATACACAAAGAAGAGATGTTAAAAATCTAAAATCGTTATACTCAGGGCCGCCGTCAGAAAATGTGGGGCCTGGGACACAGCCACGTGGCCCCGCCCCATACATGCCGTCATTGGTGGCGTCACATAGGGGCGGGGAGCCGTGAACCTGTGTTAACAGCGGGCTACTCACTGGACTCCCCCCCACCATCAGCTCCAGGCCCAAAACAATAGTCCCAGATGTCCCCCCTGATGGTGGCCCTGGTTATACTGCTCCTGGTCAAAAATCCCTTATATTAGAAGGTATTGTAACCACTAGTTCAAATGAGAGCCATAGAAAGCAAAATAAGCTGACAATAATTACCATCTGAAGAGGCCTTTTTGCTGTCCATGTGGTGGTTGCTGCAAGACATCAGATCACTTTATTAATAATGGCCCATACGTATCACGGAATGTATATCATTAATGACATTCTTCATCAGCAATCAGGTAATAGTAAAGCAGACGTTACTCCAGACCCTCACAATTTTTCTGAACACCGAAGGCCGAATTCACACCTACGAGTGAGTCAGGTGCTGACAGAACCGCATCTAACGCAGTGGTGCAGCCCCTAAGCCCCCCCCCCCATTTTTAGGTACGTTATGGCACTTAAGAGCAGGGTTACCTTATCTTACCGTGCGTAGTTTCCTTCTTAAGAAGGAAACTACACACAAACAATGCTCCCTCTGGTAATCTAAATTCCTCCCCGTCCCACTTATAAATAATTCCTCCCCTTTCAACTTTAACTACTCTGTGCGGTCTATAAAGGCAATCTACGTTCCTAATTGGTACGTAGATTGCGTAAATTACCTACCACGCATGCTTAGTTGGTCATTTCAGAAATCTGTGCATCAAAGAAGCGGAAGTTTCTTGGGTGTGAAGACCTTACAGTACATAGATATCTACAATACCCTCCTCACCCTGTCTGGACCTCTTTCCTTACTGAAACACATAATATCCCACAATAACGCACCGATAATCTATCATTAATAACATGCAGAAGGTGTACAAAAAACCTATGGAATGGCCCCGGAATTGCACATCGCTTACATAGATTTTTTTAAGGATTTGTGAAAATGATAATTAAATTAAAAGTTGGTCCAAACATAAGAGAGTGACAACTTTTAGAGAGGTCTATGAACAATGGCCAAAGAATGGCACAAAGCTAAAGCTGCCAGGCAATGGCAACGAGAGTGACCACTACCATACAGCGCTGGCATCTCCTCTACACAGCAAAATCCAGCACAGGCTCTGGAGTTCAGTCATGTTACATTGGAAACATTTCCTAGTAATGTGATAGGTGGACAGACCTCCTACATATACCTCAGTGAGGACTGTCCAGCTGCAGGACAGACATAGATTTGTATATTCCTCAGTCACACATTTTAAATAACTCTTTTGAAAACAAAAAAAACAAAAACATAAAAACAAGTAACATTGCTCCAATGTGAATTCCACAGCGGAGGCTAGTGTATGGAATTAGTGATCCCCAACCTCACATTCAGGAGAGAAAGGCACTCCCCCTGCGCTCCTACGGCTACCGGTTATTACCTTTAAACCCGGCCCATTGTGGTGGTGGTGGAGGGAACAATTGTTTGTGGAAAAGTAAAGTTATATACAGCACAGTGGCACCATTTTAGGCACTTAAAAAATCACACAGAGTTCTATAGAGATACATCGAAAAAAGTAATACTTGTAAAAGTAATGCTGCATTCACATCTCCGCCCCAGTAACACCCTGCCATATCAAAAGATCATCCCGAGGTCACAGACCCTGTTTTTCACTGCAGGGTTGACCCGGAAAATTCTGGAACACGGGTCTGCAGTAGTAAGTCATCACACTGTGTAATATGTCTACAAGTGTGTAAATTAAACCAATCAAGTGCTTTCTGTGTGCCCCAGGTTGAATAACACAGGTTGCACCTTTCACACTGCTCCCTACCCAGTTCAGACCCGGGAATAACCCTTCTTTTCTCTCGGGCCATTAGACAAGACCTTTCACACCACACCTCCACCAGGGTCGATGGACCTTTACCCGTCAATAACCCGGGTTATTTAGGGTGATGTGAAAGGGGTATCAGTTAAAACAGAAGTACGGTAAGTGGCATCTGAATGCACTGCGCTGTATTTTGCACAGTTCATAACTTATAACTGAATGAACAGCAGTTCCAAAGAAAGTGCAGGTGACAACCCAATTTGTAGAAAAGTCCTGAAATTTGTGCACACATTTATACTTATATACAACAACTTGTGTTTTATCGTTAGGGCAATGAAGAAAGCCACATCACCATGAGTTATATAACAAGGAATAGAGAATGAGTGAGGTTGTAAGAGTTTAGACTATTATCTACTAAAACCAGGAACTTCACATAGAATAGATTACTCTTTAAACAGATATAGGTAAGTGCATTTTATTCATATATCTGATACCTTTTTTTCCCTGGGTGTGGGTCCCCGCTTAGAAACTCTGATTTTTTAAAACTGCGAACTGGCTGGGATTTCGATTGCCATGCCTCGATGAGGCCTAGCAATCGATCCACGGAGCTCCGAAAGCTCCGTTTAGCTAAATGGTAAGAAAAAAATAGTCCCTTCCCTAATTCTAACCCTACCCTCTCACTACCATAAACCTACTTTCCTAGCAGCCTGACCATAACCCTCCATCTACCGCAGCCTGACCCTAACCTTCCCTCCCCTGCAGCCTAACCCTGACCCTAACCCGCACAGATAGTTTACTCAGCAGCGATGGAGGTGATATTGCAGACGGCGGAACGATAACGGTAATTGCGAAAGTGAATGGGTAAAGTATGCCTGAAAAATAGTAGAAAGTGGTAAGTATTTGAAAAGAAACTTTCAGAAGTCCCATTTTTGGCAATTAGACTCTCATACTGGAGAATGTAACTGTTTTTCCCCAGCATCCTTCTACAAATGATACTATTTTGTCAAAATCTCTCTGGAGAGACATCAAGTATGCATGTCAGACACAGACAAAATCAGTCAGACTGGTATATAAAATCAGAGGTGGGGTTGTCGTGTTGTTCAAGAAAAATAAGGCCTCCAAAGACTAATCTTTTAGCTAATCACTATGGACCGGATTCACAATTACTAACGAGAGGTCACTTATGCACGCAAGTGACTTCACTGGAGGGCGCCCTCCAGCTGTTACTATAGGAACACTAGCGTATAAAAAATAAAAAAATTTGAGGAAATGGGCTGTGTTAAAGCGGGCGGGGGGAAGCATGCTAAGTCTACAGTGTGGGAGGGGGCTCCCACACTGCAGCGGATCAGCGGTGGTACGGATCGCTGATCCACATGCTACACTTAATGCAGGCTTATGGCAGCGTAACCAGCCATAATGTCCGCATGACAGAGGGGAGTGACAGGGGGCGTGCACTCCCCACTGTCTCGCGTACTCACAAACCCCCGCACGCACGGAAAACGTGCGTGGATCTGAATCCGGTCCTGTATGATGATCTATTTGTTTCCGTACATTTGTAAATATTCAAACATTGCAAGATTTCATCAAACAACTGTTGTGTCAGTGCCTTAATAAAAATATTTTGGGGAAAAAAAAATCAGAGGTGGGAAAGGAGGGAGGGGATATCAAATTGTAATTGAAGTTTATGCAGGTGTTATAAGGCATCTCTGTTTTCTATACTCCATGTCATCGGTGCTGTATTTGTCATCTAAGTGATATGCTATTAGAAAATAGTGGGTCAGTCACCATCAAGCACACAAGTCTGAGGGGGGTTTTATTTTATACAACCAAGGAGGATTTCCAAGCAACTAGCACCCCTAACTCCTGCTCTTGCTCATTAGATTACCCGTAACAGCAAGAAAACAAGAGGCAAGAAAGTTAAAGAAAAAAGCAGTAGAATTTTTTATAACACGAGAAAATTATTGGTTCTGAGTTCGGTTAATTTTTAAATGACGCTTTCTTGTTTTTTTCAAAATAAATGATGATATATTATTACGATAGGAGTAAAATATTTTCTGTGTGTTATTTCAATAGACATTAATAGCAACGAAATGTAACTAATAGGGAAAACACCAGGTGCACTGAGTACATAAGCCGCTGCTGAGACATAATTATATAGTGTTGACTTATCATAGTTCAAAGATCCCAACAACTCTTATCTAAATGTAACAAAAACAAACTGCAAACTGCTACTAAAGCTAAAGGATCACAAAGTGATTGGCAATTATATATACACATGTAATGTAAGGAGGGTGCCCAGAAAGGCAGATGATTTCACACCACTGATACAAAAGTTTACATAGTTTATTTACCTCGTTGACTGAATAATGTTGTTCAGAGATTGCATTTGTCTATGAACAAGTCATATATAAAGCATTTGCTGTGGTTAAAGTTAAAACCATTTCACATTTATCTGGTTGGACATATTTGGTTAATCAGGGAGATGTTCACTATGCTTATGGTGGTTTTATAGTGGTAACCAGCCCATTCTATCTGCACAAGATGATCTAATATAAGAAAGCACTTGAAGTTTGTAACAATTGCAACTCTTCTTACAACGCATGTTAAAATACTCTTAGATCTATCTACTTACTTCATCATGATCAGTATCAAACCCACCTCTTGATTATCCCTACAAGACCTCTTCTGTGTTATTACCCCCTATGGAACTTACATAACACAGGACTGAATTCAGACTCTGTATAGGGGGCACTTTGTGATCACTGTGATTGGAACGCCTGGTTTCTTGCATTCTGCGTATGTGCACATGTGAGCGCCGATATTGCATCGCATCTGCGCTCTACAGTGATCCAACATTTGGTCTCCATTCCAATGTCCGGGATTAGATGAGTGCAAGGGAAAGTAGCAGCTATTTAGATGATACAGTATAGCCAAGCTAAACGCCCTCTGCCCTACCCAGACTTCCGATCTATTTCAAGTGAGGACGAATCGGAATAGTTAAGGTCAGGCGGCCAGGGATTGGAAGTCCAGCGCTCACACCTGCTGGATGCAGGAACAGAAGTTTGGATATGGTTCACGGTCGGCTGATCTTTATACACTAAGGGAATTCCCAAGTCTTGAGAGTTTACTCTGCTACACCTTATAGCGGTGCTCCGCAACTATAATTATAACAAAAACAAAAACTTACCCTCCGGTGGCGGCTCCACCTTTCCTCCTTCCCATCACGTCTCCTTCTGACTGCGTGCCGGCCGGGCGTGACGTCATCACGCCGGCATTCATAGTGAGGAGCGCGGAGAGGAGCTCAAAGGGAGCCAGAAGAAAGGAAAGACAGCAGAAAAAAGGTAAAATAAAGGACCAGAGGGTGATGAAAGGGTAACAGTTGAAGGGGCACAGTGTCTATGTGTGTATGATGAAGGGGACACAGTTGAAAGGGCACAGTGTGTGTATGATTAAGGGGTAACAGTTGAAGGGGCACTGTGTGGGTGTGGGTGTATATATGATGAAGGGGACACAGTGGGTGTGTGATGAAGGGGTAACAGTTGAAGGGGCACTGTGTGTGTGTGTATGATGAAGGGGATACAGTGGGTGTGTGATGAAGGGGATACAGTGGGTGTGTGATGAAGGGGCACTGTGTGTGTGTGTATATGAGGAAGGGGGCACAGTGTGTATGATGAAGGGGGCACAGTGTGTATGATGAAGGGGTAACAGTTGAAGGGGCACAGTGTGTGTGATGAAAGCGTAACAGTTGAAGGGGCATGGTGTACGATGAATGGGGCACAGTTTGTGTATGATGAAGGGGCAACAGCTGAAGGGGGCACAGTGTGATCATCAAGGGTAGTTGATTAAAAGTTATAGTCAAAAGCCAACATAGTTAATTTTACTTATAATCAAAAAAAAAAAAACGTTATTAGCAGCAATGTTAAATTTATCAAATAAAAAATAGCAATCAAATGTAATTTCTGTGTATGCACTTAGTAATTCTTGCTTTTTTGTATATTTTTGCTTTTGGTGTACCGCGGAATTCTGGGAAGGGCATAGGTGTGCCGAGGGTGAAAAAAGATTGAGGAGCACTGCTTTATAGGACTGTACTCACACCTAAGTAAATGTAGAATGTACGTCCGCATGCCCAGAAAGCAAATATGCACGCGGAAACCCAGGCCGACTGATTCACATACACGGACATCTGACTTAGGACTGATGCACATAACAAGTCCTGCAGGCGTGGCTAGAGGGGCAAGGCTCTTAAATGCAAATGAGCTGCACGCGGGCTAATAATGTACAGTGTGGGTGTGCCAACAGAGTTAGGACTGATTCACAAGTGTGAGTGCCTTGCGTAAACTAACATACGCACGGGAAAAGTGAAGGTAGCCCTCGACCAATCGTAAGTTGCTGAAACCTGTTGTGATTTATGAAAGTTCATCCATCCCCACACACGGCACACAGCCATCACCTACTGTGTATGTAATCAATGCATGTGTGCGTTTTAGTAACAGTAAGTTACTCGCCTACTTCAACCAAAGGTTTGCTGGTATTTTGATCTAGGCTTTCAGCATTGTCAAGGTAGTCTTTTCCTTAACTTATTATTGCTTATAATGAATGTAACAATAATATAGTTATAGATATTTTAGAAAATTGTGATTAAAAATGTATTTAATTTTTTTGTAAGTTCAACACACTCTTAACTAAATTTTGTCAAAATGGTTTAAATGTTATAGTTTTTAAAATTTATGCATCATTTTTGCTTGTATTTTAATTAAAGGTACATTGCTAATATTTTATGCATAAATATTTTTTCTGAATGTTTTTTTTTTTTTAAACATCTAGGCAACATTTTAACCATAGTTGTGTCCAAGTTGATTAAAACAATCATATATATAATTTATCAGTCCAATATGCACTCAGAGATAAAGATGCACCACGTCAGAATTGCTGTGTGAAGTACCGACATTTCAGTATTTAATATACTTTCATTCATTATATATATATTTTTTATATATATTTTTTTTTATATAATTTTTTTTAAGCACTAAAATATTGCTGATGACCCAGTTAGAGTTGTTTAATTGATTAAAAAGAGATTCAAAGGCATGCTAATAAGACCATTATCTAAAGTAAAAATGCAATGTCTGCGTTTTTTTTAACATTTGTATGAATCGCTACTAGGATTAAGTTCTGAAATCAATGAACGATTCATGCAGCCTTTACTACGTGCTTAACTAGTTTTACGTACGGTAAACTTAGACACGGAAAAACACGCATGTCTGTGGGGGTGAAGTTAGTTGAAACCGCTGTTAGGTTTGAATCACACTTGCGCATAATTGCGATGTGCATTTTTTTTTAGTATTCCATACTAGGTGCGAATACGATCCAAAATGTTCACACTATTGTTCAATACTACACAACTCTCCCAAATTCCACTCCAAGTCATACTCTGGACTTTTTTTTCTTTAAAACTGTATTTATTGGTTTTAAGAAATTGTTAATTAAAACATTTTGAAAGCCAGTAAGAACAGATTTTACAATAGAAATCTACATAAGGAAATGCTTATAACAAATATAGCAATGCAGGTATCAATCGGAAATTGTAGTAAACAATATAATCAATGGTTGATACGAAATTGCTTCTTATTACCCTTTATTAATACAAATAAAGGACATATAGGAAAAAAACATATAAAACATATATATATATAATAAAGAACATTTAGGAAATTAAAGGATAGTAGGGAGGGGGAGGAGGAATGGAAACGCCACAATTTCATAAGATATGAAATACTCCATAGAACCATCCCACCAAAAGGATTCTATGAAAGGCCCAAACATCTTTACATTGAGTATTTGATACTCTGGACTTTTATGTCTACGTTTATTACTGTCTACCTTTATTATTACTTTTATTAGCTTTTCTTACTACTTATTCCCGTTTTATGTGTTTTCCATTTTCCGTACTGTGCAATGGCGGGTACTGAAAAATCTCATCCTTATGTAACGTGGTGTGCCGAGGGCTATTTAAGCTGTCAGTCTCTGAGAGCTTAATTACAGTGCAGATGGGGTAGTTTCCACGAGCCCCCCTTTCCTCCAGGCCCTTGCCCCCTATGTAGTTACAACACTGAAAATAATAACAATAGGAGTCTTTGAGGAACTAAACATGTATAGCTTGGAGCAGAGAAGGGACAGGGATTATTTCACATATATCAAGAGTTGTGACCGGCTAGAGGAGGGAGCATTTTTCAGAGGAAAAGGTGTAATAGAACACGAGGGCATGAATATAAACTGGAGGGCGGTAGATTCAGAGGAAATGTGCGGAAAAATGTCTTCACTGAAAATAGATAAGTTAAGTGGAATAATTTCCCATCTGAGGTGGTAGAGGTAACACAGTAGAACAGTGTAAACATGCTTGGGATAAGTATAAGGATATCCTAAATCTCAAACTAAATTGAGAGTAAATAGGGTCTAGGGTCAGTATGGTTTTAAATAAACAACTGTTCAGACTGGATGGGCCATGTGGCTCTTGTCTGCCGTCACTTTCTATGTGGATTAGTAAAAAACAGCATGAGGGACCTTCATGTGTGGACTGATAGCGTGTTAGCCCTGTTGTGTTATTCTCTTTAGGGTGATCTCTCACATCACTTATCTATTGCTGTTTTATTGTTTCTATACTGTAGCTTCCTAATGCATCAGTAGAAACAATTACTCCAGGGTTACCTTATGCAGAGAGGTAACTCGAGTTCTGATCTGTGATATATAACCTGTATGATAAGGTAATGGTGTACTTTACTGAAGTCACTCCCCGAGATGCAGAAGAAGAACAGAGGCAGGGCATATGCTGACATAAAGAGGGCTGGATCCAGACTTAAGTAAGTGCTTGAAATTAGTTACTCCTGGGCTAAACCATGGTGATTGCAGGGGGAGTCAAGTTAATAGTATACTTTGCATGCAGGGCTATATCTTTGAATTGCTTACTGCACACAGATACTGACCAGCTTTCCTATCACACTGTTATTTAGACTCGGGATAGGAAACATCAACTCTCAACTCTAATACTGTTTGCAACAGATGAAATCCATACCCAGTGCCCAAATATATTAATACCCGTTGTCTGCTATATGTTCTCTTGTGATGACTTTACTCAGTTTTCTTATTCTGTGAGGTGACAATGAATAAACACGAGGAAGAGGAGCCTGGAAACTGTCAGCAGATAGAGAGGTTGGCACGGACAGAAAAATCCTATTACCTAATACAGGATCTTCATATGGTAAGAAGGGAAAAGCAGAGAAAATGGAATATATCAGGCGCTGTCTCCGTAGATAGCATTCAGAGCGGCATGGTCAGGAAAATAACATCCAGCGTCATGGAAAGTATTGATTGCTGATTAAATGATGTTGTCTGCACTGACCTTCTTTATAGGCAGATCACAGACAGGAGGCCTGGTGCTGGGCTCTGCCAGGGAACCTCTGTCCCTCAGGACATGCTACAAGTCTTCAAAAGAGGTGGTACCTACCATGGGAGCAAGGGGTGAGGCTGCTACAGGGCCCACAGGAGAGGGGGACTATGACAGCCACCCACCCTGCACTCACAGAGCTCTAAGCTGTCAGTCTTTAGGTGCTGAGTGCTGTTTATAAATACAATGCCAGCGGCTACTTAGGGTTTCTTGGGTACAGAATGGGTGCCTGCCATGGGCCTTCTAAGCTGCCAACACGGTTCTTGCTAAAGCAAGTGCTTTGTATAGCAGGAACATTCACAGTGTAGTAAAATAACTAGTAAGAGCCCATGGAGACTGTCAGCAGAGCAGTCACCTGTGTAGTGTGGGCTCTCCTCTGCATGGACTGTTGATTATGTTGCATGCTTCGGGTGCAGGGCAAGTGCCCTTGGATGGCATGTTGTGTTTATTCACACCGCACTATCCCCTGAAAACAGGTGCACACAAATGCTGGAGATGCGTGGCCATGCTAAATCCATGTCTATGCTATCCAAAGGGCTGCTATTGTGTGCAAACTGCAACTAAATATGTCACAACTATGAATCAGTGTTCCATGTGTTATTGTAACAAAATCTGGGTCTGATTCTGCTGGGTTTTAGGTGTGTATATTAAGGAAGGAATATACTGGGGGGGGGGGTGTCATGGGAGTCGCCTTGCTATTACAGTAGTAGCATATATTTAAGAACCGCATGCTTTCATAAGTGTGAATCAGGATAATAATTATACCATTTTCATCCAATCCAACTTACCAGTTAGTAAACCACTACATTATAAATGTGTAGGCTCACATGACCGCTCATTACATCCAATCCTGGTCAAAGGATATTTAATCCTGCTTAAAAATCAGGAGACCTGATTGTCAGTCACCTGACCAATATACAAGTACACATGTTCCCAAGACTAGATATTACTATACTTCTCTCGATGGTTATGTAAATGTGTCTGTGAGTGGCAGCTGTTTTGTCACAGATTTGAAGAGTGTGTACGGTAACGCAATCCTTTCAGCAGATGGAGACTGGAGGTCTGCAGTAAAAATGGAGAGCTGTGTCCTGTAGGATTGTGTAAACAGTCTGATCAGGAGATTTGTGCAGGTCTGTGCCCAGCTTAAGATAACGCCTGTCCTGATTCCTACACAATGAAAATGGTGGCTTCTTGGACCAATGAAGCTTGTATGCTGCCCACTTATGCAGTTAGCCTCCCAATTAGAAAAGTCGCATAAACTCATATACCATTATTACAATCCTTAAACATTCTTAAAATAGCGACTAAAATATACAAACACATGCAGTACTTATATGAGAACCAAAAGTTAATATAAAACACAGTTGTGATGGTCGGCACAGGCATTACAGCAGTAGTCGGGTTACAGTACAATTGCACTTACTGTTTCTGGTTAAGGAGTCAGGAGTAATCCTATTTGTATCCGTCCGGGAGCAGTCCGTTCTGTTCCTTGGTTATCCAGTCAATGCAGTAAACGATGTTATAAAGAGCAAGTTATAAGTTTATCAGCTGCTCACACCCTGAGGTAAAGAGCAAACCTGTCACAGAGGACGATGGGTAAATCAGACACAAATGATGTCTCAGAAGGTATGCAGTATAGACTATTGATCAGCCGTCTAACTGTTGCATTCTAAATTTTATCATACCGGAGAGTTAATCTTTTATGCAGTTAATCATTGCAAGACAGAGCCCCATTCTATTACTTTCCTGGTTGTTGTTTTTTTTTTACATAATTCATCTATTTTTTTTTTTTAGATAAATGCTGTAATAATAATCCAGTAAATTTTACAAACAACAATCCCCTTAAATGTACATAACCACCAAGAATAATATACTGCATTGTGTTTTTATTTTCTTCTTCTTTAAATGGTCCTAAACAGATCCCGAAAGAAAAGTTTGTAAGATGACCTCTTCCATTTCCACTCAATATTTACACAAACCAACCCCAGAGCAAGAGAACATAGAATTATAACTGCTTTTCCACCATTTAAAAACAATAGTTTTCCTAGATACACTGTTTAGTGAATGATATGTGAACCTGAATTTCTTAGTGTCAGTGGATCGGATTCACACTTGCGTGTACACGTGTATCCGCACCTACTTCTCCAGGCCCCTCCCCCGACCCTCATTTTTAGATACCTTACTTACGAGTGCCATAAAGCTACCTTATCTAACCGCCCCCCCACCATCCCTGGCTAATCTAAATCTGTCCCCCCTCCCCGAGGTACGTAGATTGCGTAAATGCATGTGTAGTGGGTCATTTTCGTAAAAATACACACCTAAGAAGCAGAAGCTACTTCAGTATGAATACAGGCCAATATGTTATGACTACCCTGTTTCCCTGAAAATAAGACCTAGTCATAAAATAAGCCCTCCCTTGATTTTTCGTATTTCCTGAAATATAATCCCTACCCCGAAAATAAGCCCTAGTCATCCCCCCTCCCCGAGGCGGCATTAGTCCACCTCTTTCTAACTAACTGGTACGTAGATTGCGTAAATGCATGTGTAGTAGGTCATTTTCGTAAAAATACACCTAAAAAGCAGAAGCTACTTCGGTGTGAATACAGGCCAATATGTTATGACTATCCTGTTTCCCCAAAAATAAGACCTAGTCACAAAATAAGCCCTCCCTTGATTTTTCGTATTTCCTGAAATATAATCCCTACCCCGAAAATAAGCCCTAGTCACGTGCAATGCGTCCTGACTGCACTGAGCAACGAGGCTTCCCGGTTTGTGAGCATCCACGCGCCTGGCCCACTGTTACTGCGAGCCTCCATCTCCGATCCTTTGGTGACTGAGCCCTGTCTCCACAGCTGTGGTCTACTGCTGACAAATACTTTGGGCGGACTGGTGGTGCTCAGTGCACAGGGCTCTGAGGAAGTGATCTAGAGTGTGCACAGTAAAGGTGAGCGTCCATTTCCTGCTCAATAGGTGCCATTTTATGTGTCTAGCTGGCGCTGAACCTCCGCTTCAGCTGTCTAACTCAACCACAGACCCACCACCAAGCTTCATCTCCCCTATACCAAAAAATAAACCTACGGTGTGCTTCACTGCTAACCTAAATAATAGAGGGGATAAATAAAACAAAAAAAAAATAAAAATAAACCCTATCCCGAAAATAAGCCCTAGTGCCCTTTTTGAAGAAAAGAACCTGTCTTATTTTCGGGGAACGACTTTATCTACAAATATTTGACTCTAGAAGCAGGGACATATTTCATATAATGTTTTCACATTACACAAAGTAACCTAACGTTGCCTTATATTTAGACTGCAAACCCAGAGCATTATCGTTAAATCTCATAAAAGACCGGAAAAAAACCATAAAATATATATGTTGTTGGGTGTGACATCCACTTGGGGTAATATTGAGACTCCTCGGTGTTACTAAGGTAACATGTCTGGTCAAAGAGAGATGACAGTTACAAGTTCCATTTTAGAATCGATTCAGCTCCATTGAGCATATACAAGTATTTTAGGTGTTCAGAATCTCATACTACATAGTGACTACTTAATAAAAAGTATATACATAAAATTTAGCTCCTGATTTCCTTGTAGATGAGGCCACTCCCAACAAATGTATAGACTTACAATAGCAGAAACCTATCCTAAGATATTCACGCCTTCCCCATGTAAAATGGTGACAGCTCGGAAATCTGAAGAGGGTGTAAGGCATGGGTGGCCAAGCTCGGGCCTCGTGAGCTACCAACGGTCCATGTCTTCCAGGTCTCCTTGTTGGTGTGTTCATTACTAACTGACACATTCAAAAAGATCTACAGTTGGTAGTGATTATCTCACCTCTGACTCTCTGAGGAGACCTGGAAAACATGAACCGTTGGTAGCTCACGAGGCCTGAGCTTGGCCACCCCTGGTGTAAGGGTTGAAACACGTGTTTACTGTAGAATTTAATGATTGCCCCTCCCACCTTGCATATTCGATGTATGTTTCCCGTCTCACCCCCTGCCAACGGAAAGACTTTTAACATAGAAATATGCATTCAGTGGATCCAAATCCCTGCTGGAAGCTTGCTGCACATACATGCGTAGCCACAAAATGCGTGCTTTTTGAGCTAGCATAGAAGGGAAACGTCCTAAGACTGAATCCAGTCACTAGCCCAGGTCTTTGGCTCTCCAGGTGTGGTGAAACTATGACTCGCAGTAAGCTTTAACTGTGTAGGCATAGCTGATCCATGACAAAGCATGCTGAGAGTTGTAATTCTTCGCACAGGGACAGCCACAGGTTGGTCAGGCCTGCACTATCCATATAATTTGTTTAAGTTAAACACAATTGATTACATAAGAAGTTAAGTTTCAGATCATTTTCTGTCATTGTAATAATAATGAAATAATATGCTCTGTTTCAGTTATTTATGGTGACAGGAACAGAGGAATCTGGTGATGTTTACTTAAGATAATAACTCCTTGACAAAGGCTTCAGAAAATGTCCAACTATTCAATAACTATTGATTACCTTTGTTCATGTTTTAGCAATGAAACAGAGAAACAGAATGTCCTGTGTGTGACAGGACTGCGACTGAATTATAGATTTCACAAGCTACAGACTTAGTTCCCTATTTATTCATTGTGGCGAAACGCGTTGATTGGTTAGAACAGAATACTGCATATTCCATCTATGTGCTATGAATTAAAGCCAAGCAGACCTAGCAACAGAAATCTTGGGGCCCCTGTACACTCATCTTTTTGGTGGGCTCCATACCTCCTCGGTGGTTTGCAGGGGTCCCTCTGAACCTTGCTGCCCTTCGCAGCTATCCCCCTTGTCCCCCCCCTATTGCCTGGTCTGATGCCAAGATTAATTCATCCTAGTCCCATAGTTAACAAAATGTGCTTCATCTGATTTTTTGTGGCTGATCCATTAGTGAGAGTGGACCAGATCCAAATTTAAGTCCGTGTTGTGAGCGAAAGTGAAGTTACGACGGAGCGATCCTAATTTCCATACATGTCAGGGTTGTACACTCCCTTCGCATGTACGGCACTTCCATACCCTGGACCCTGCCTTAACATTTATGCACCCACCTTGATGCGTAAAGAAGGATCATAAGTAAGTACTTAAGCAAGCCCTTACCATGTGATTTAAAACCCCGCCCCCAAAATGCATGCAAGCTGCACATGGCTGGTCAACCCACTGAATCTCTTGCCCCCTCTCTCGTGCGGAGATCCTAAATTAACTTCTCCTCGTGGATCTATGTCCATCCAAACGCAGATCCGCGCAGAACTGCTCATCGCCTCCCCTGGCACTTAGTTAGCATGGCCGCCTCTGCCGATTAGTCATGCGGAAGGGAAGCATGTTAAGTTTGTTTACGCCTGTTTGTGCTGTTGCACTCAAACTCTACAACCTGTCATTTTATAAGGTATCATTATTCTCTAAATGCTGTACTATTATCCCAATGTAATATGTATAATAAGATAAGATGAATCTATTTATCATACACTGCTTCTGTAAATGAGCAAGGAGATCATTGCAGTGACCTGTGGTTCAATGACCGCTGTGTTGCTAAATGCTTTATCTAACCTTTACAAATACTGCTATAAATTATTAAAATTGCTAATGATTACACAGCCTGCAGGCATTTCACACCTGTGTGACAAAGCATTAGTATGTGAGTCATAATAATGTACGGCTCTCTGCTCTCTAACATTGTATAGTAAGTTCAATGTCATGGGGGCAATTTAAATGTAGCCATGTGATTATATACTATCATGGGCCACAAACATTGCCTTATTATAGGGGGTGTTGGTCCATTGGCTCATCCTTTTGTGTGCGTGTTTCCAGGGTCACAAGTATTGGTGGGAGGCCCGGTGACAGGGGGGGGGGACAGCTGTGATGGGCCCCAGGATCCAGAGGGACCCCTGCAATACACTATTGAAGAGGGATGGGGGACCCCAAATACATGAGTGTACCGGGCCCCAAGATTTCTGTTGCCAGGCCTGATTGGTGGTAGGATACCGCTGATACCTACTGTCTAGAGTTGTACATTAGCGGGCCAATGCGCAGGGAAGGCTGTTAATGCATGTCCGTGGCGCCCCACCCCCTATTAGACATCACGTGTGATGTCACATAGAGGACAGGGTGCCACAGATGTGCCCCAAATTATCTAGCGGTGGCCTTGCGTGTTTCCAAAACCTGGTGGGTGCAGAGAGTCACCTCTCAGACCAGAACACATCTCAGTGTCTGGAATTTGCACCTGATCACAGCAGTGAGAGGCTCAAGGTCATTGAACCAGAAGCAGAAGTTCTGTCAAGGGATCACCATGCGATTCTAATGTCCATACATGTAAGGCAAGACCCCCCTCGTACCTACAAAATTCCGTGCCCAGAATCCTAACTTAGATGTTATATACCAGACCTACTAAAAAATATTCTCAGTTACTCACTGGCTGGGGGCTGGTGCGTAACTAAGAACCATATGTAAGGGTTGTGGTTTGTGGTACCATGCTCTGTTTTCAAGGAAACCATTGTACGAGAATTGAATGGCGTCAGCCGGCAGTCTCCATTTTGGAGAGCGACAATGCTGCGACTCCCAGACTTGCAAAGATTTCACCGTCAACGGGTAAACTTTTCTTCCTAACCCTTAAACCTCTACAAACCCTAATCCTCTGTTTCCCCGCAGCCGAATCCTAACCTATATTTTGGTGACAGGTGTATCATTGTCACAATAGTGCTGGCTGGAACCGCAACCGCATCCCGTACCTAAAGGTTTAATCAAGCTCTTAATGTACAATTTGCACACCATCCATGTGTACAAGCTATACCCCGGCCCCATAACGGCTTCCTGCACAAGAGCCTGGATTCCGAGGATCAAGATCCATGCAGGAAGCCAGCAGCGCATGCATGCACTGTATTATAGACAACCCGCTATTAGATGGCAGATTAGCACAGTACGAGACAGCGACTCTGAGGTCAGATCTGGGACAGAGAGTTCATTGCTCTATCCTAACCTTCCTCCCCTTCCAGCCCTTGTCTCTAACAAAGTACAGGCTGCTCACTTAAAGGGGTGAGAAATCCCCTCTCAAAAAAACACAAATATAATAAGATAAGCGCTCAAAGTGTAAAAATAGATTTATTAGAAGATATAGAAAATAAATTAAATAAATCAAAATATCAGATAATGAGGGTCACTAGAAAGATATATAATAAATTCGTACAAAACACATACAGCTGTGACAGATATATTGTCTCTAACAGTCTACCAGGAGGAGCTACAATACCTGTCAAGTAAAAATTGGATTTTCGGTGGAAGCCATAAAGGTGAAACTCGAAAAATTAGAATATCGTGCAAAAGTTAATTTATTTCAGTAATTCAGCTTAAAAGGTGAAACTAATATATTATATAGACTCATTACATGCAAAGTGAGATATTTCAAGCCTTTATTTGTTTTAATTTTGTTGATTATGGCTTACAGCTTATGAAAACCCCAAAATGAAAATCAAAATTAGAATAATGTAAAAAGGTTGAATATTGTTGGCTCAAAGTGTAACACTCTAATCAGTAAATTAATTCCAAACACCTACAAAGAGTTCCTGTGCCTTTAAATGGTCTCTCAGGGGCAGATCTAGAACAACAACGCTTTTGTGTGAATTTACGCGCGGCAGACACGTAAAATCACTGCGCATGCGCACCATAGAAAATATGTTCCGTAGCGTAAATGTGAACGTATGGGCCATTTACGTATTTGTCACGTAAATCCGTACGTGTGGGCGTGCCAATTTTACGTGTGTCTAAAATACGTCTGAAATACGCTATGTAGGGGGGGTTTGTATTTAAAGTGTACAGTATGGGCATGATTAGTTGCGTAAATGCTACGTGTTGCTCATACGTACGTGAGCGGATGACATCGGTTACGTGGGCAAAAGTTAAGGTAGGGTTTGGAAAGCGGATCTCGGACAAAATACATACATTCACGGGGTGTGACAAGGGGAGTGTATAGAAAGTACGCACGCGTAAATACGCTACACGGGGAAGCGTATTGCAAGCGGAGTTCTGGATCTACCCCTATGCTCTTAATTTTAGATCATAGGGCCCCCCTTTCTCAAGTGCCCCAGGCCCCCCGAAGGCTTAATCCGGCCCTGCCTGACCCTATCCCTCCCTTCCCTGCAGCCTTATCCTAACCGCAACCCTCCCCTTCCATGGCCCTAACACTCCCTAATGAACCTGGGTCCATTCAGGTAAAATAATTTAGTTTTGTAAATGGAACTCGCATACTGTATAACTGCTGTTTCATTTGTAAATCACATTGCAACATGGATTTTTCTCTGGTGTACACTTGCACCTGTTTTGCAGGTGTAAGTGCAGCTTTGGATCAGCCTTTATATGAGATAATATTCCAATTCCTGTCTTTTCGTGGGTAGTTTGCTTGATAACGTAGAATGGAAATGAACTTGTTAAAAGAAAACATGGTCTGTCCTCCCCTTCTCTCCTGGGTAAACCAACTTTTGGCTGTTGGCATATATAGTGAGGGGACCCCACTGCTGCAGGGCGCCAGTGGCGAATTTGCCATTCTTGGTGTTCTCTGGCAAATGCCAAAATGCCAAACGTCCTGCACGGTGTTGGGCTGTAAGCTCAACCCCCACCTTTGGACGTCGGGCCCTCATACCACCCTCATGGAGTCTGTTTCTGACCGTTTGAGCAGACACATGCACATTTGTGGCCTGCTAGAGGTCATTTTGCAGGGCTCTGGCAGTGCTCCTCCTTGCACAAAGGCAGAGGTAGCGGTCCTGTTGCTGGGTTGTTGCCCTCCTATGGCCTCCTCCACGTCTCCTGGTAGCGCCTCCATGCTCTGGACACTACACTGACAGACACAGCAAACCTTCTTGCCACAGCTCGCATTGATGTGCCATCCTGGATGAGCTGCACTACCTGAATCATTTGTGTGGGTTGTAGACTCCGTCTCATGCTACCACTAGAGTGAAAGCACCGCCAGCATTCAAAAGTGACCAAAACATCAGCCAGAAAGCATAGGAACTGAGAAGTGGTCTGTGCACACCACCTGCGGAACCACTTTAATTTTGAGGGTGACTCCAAATCCAGACCTCCATGGGTTAATAAATTTGATTTCCATTGATAATTTTTGTGATTTTGTTGTCAGCACATTTAACTATGTAAAGAACAAAGTATTTAATAAGAATATTTCAATTATTCAGATCTAGGATGTGTTATTTTAGTGTTCCCTTAATTTTTTTGAGCAGTATATTTTAGTTAGTTAGCAAGTATGTTCTCATAGATAGATTGTTAGGATAGCTAGGTAGTTAGGGATTCATTTTATGTAATTTAATTTAAAATTAATTTTCTTAGCTTTTTTAGAATTTGACTATACATATGATAAGTCTAAGACTGCTTCTACTACAAAATGTCTTTCATGTGATAAATATTTAACTGAGGGTTATACTGCGGAAACCTGTATTGAATGTCTCTCTAGACAGCAGCAGCAGCCTCCTTATCAAATGGTGGAATTTGTCCAAATGTTAAAAACTACGCTGTCAGACACTTTCATCACGAAAGAGGACTTACAAAGAATGTCGACTAAACGCCCCAGGTCAGTGGTATCTGAGCAATCAGATGAGTCTATGGAGGAAGGCAGATGTCCGTCTGTTGAATCAGATCACTCAGACGCACAATCTATACCACACCCAGATGAGTGTTGCCTTAATCCTGACCTGGTAGACAGTTTACTCAAACTTATATATAAAATTTTAATTGTACAGGAAACTAGAGAAGACACCTTCCTGCAGAATCTTATCTTCCTTGAGTCGAAGAAAAAGGACGGTATTTCCGGTATCCCCGGTAGGACAAGATCTTATTTCGGAGGAATGGAAAAATCCTGATAAGAAATTTTCTGCTGCCAGCAAAATTGCTAAGACCTATCCTTTTTCCACAGAGATTTTGCATAAGTGGGATCAACCACCCAAAGTTGATGCAGCCATCTCCCGGATATCGAAGAAAACAACACTCCCGCTTGAAGATGCCAACACCTTCAAGGATAATATAGAGAGAAAAGTGGAGGTGAGCTTAAAAAAGACACACTGTTTTGCAGGAGCAGCACTCCGGCTGTAGCTTCAGCGGTCTTGTTAGGATTTATGCTCTCATGGTGTACTACGCTAGAACAGAACATAGCGGATGGCATAAAGAGGAGGGACTTAACAAAAACACTTCAGGACATTCAAATGACCACAGAATTCCTGTGTGAAGCATCGCTGGATATCGTCAAGCTTGCTTCCAGGTGTATCGCCTCTACCACAGTAGCCAGACGGGCCCTCTGACTCAAACCTTGGGCAGCTGATAGTCAGTCAAAACATTGGCTTATATCCCTGCCATTTATGGGGGAATATTTATTTGGCCCTAGATTGGATGACATTATCCCAAAAACATCAGGGGGTAAATCAAATTGGTTACCCCAGGACAAGCCTAAGAGACTGATTCCCAATAAGCCTTTCAGGTCTTTTCAAGCCAAGTATAAGGAAGCGAGATCTTACAGACCGGGCAGATCCTTCCTCAGAAAATTTCAACCAGGACCATCCCACACCAGCTTTCGGTCCCAGAGAGGGAGAGAGGGACGATTTTTTCTTCCCTTTACCCAATGACGCCAACATCATCCGCCCTCCCGCAGGGGCCGCAGTGGGAGGACGACTTCTAAAGTTCGGCCGGAAGTGGACTTCAACTATCACCGACAGGTGGGTACTCACTGTCATTTCACACAGGTACTTGTTAGAATTCCTATATCCTCACAATATACAGTCCCCTGTCCCAAGGTTCAGACAAGCCCTCAGGAACAGAATAAAAGAACTATTGCAACAAGGAGTGATCAGAAGGGTTCCAAAAGATCAAAAATACAGAGGGCGTTATGCGAAGATATTCGCAGTACAAAAGAGCTCCGGGGGGGTTCCACACGATCTTAGATTTGAGGCCCCTAAACCAACACATAAAGTTACAAAAATTCAAAATGGAGTCGAAAAGATCCATACTAGGGTCATTACCCCCGAATGTATTCATGGCATCAGTAGATCTGAAGGATTCCTATCTGCACATCCCCATATTCCCAGGCCATCAAAAGTTCCTCAGATCCTCAGATTTGCAATTTTTGGGGAACATTACCAATACAGGTCTCTACCCTTTGGTCTGTCTACCTCTCCTTGCACCTTTACAAAGGTGCTGGCCCCGCTCATAGCAGTTCTCAGACAGCAGGGCATATTCATTTGGGCATACCTGGACAATCTGCTTATAGCAGCACCATCAAGAGAACTTTGCCACTTGGACATACTAAGAATAATATCCTTCTTAGAGCTCCATAGGTGGTTAGTCAATAACGAAAAAAGCCATTTAATTCCAAGCCATAGACTTCCAACAAGACAGAGTGTTCTTACCCCCTCCAAGGGCACAAGTCATTAAATAAGAGGTGTACAATCTAAGACGTGAACCGTGGACATCAGCCGGGGCATGCATGAAGGTGCTAGGCTTAATCTCCGCAGCATTAGATACCCAGATATTGGCCAGGTTTCATTCAAGAATCCTTCAACGTTGCTTTCTAAGTCAGTGGGACAAGGACCCGTTTCATCAACAGCAACTTATCTTTCTCACTGCAGAAGCCAGAAGAGATCTATGGTGGTGGTCAACCCTAGAAAATCTCATAGAGGGGAAACCATTTAGATTAAAACATCCAATAATTCTGACGACAGACGCCAGCAACACAGGCTGGGGAGATACATGTGCAGGTCATTGGGTACAAGGTATGTGGTCTCAAGACTAACTTCACTACCACTCAAATGTGCTAGAAATGCAAGCAGTCTTACTAGCGTATCAAACATTTCAAGAACTACTAATAGGACAACACCTCATAGTGCATTCGGACAACAAGGCAGTGGTGTCTTATGTCAACAGACAAGGGGGCACTAGAAGTGAAGGACTGATGACAGTAACAACACTTCTCCTAACTTGGGCAGAAGAACACGTTTTTTCAATCTCAGCAACTTACGTAGCAGGACGTCAAAACTTGGAGGCAGATTTCCTCAGCAGGACAGAAGTAGATCCTGGAGAGTGGGAGCTAGACGCGGTCATGTTCCAACAATTAATCCGAAGGTGTTGACAGCCAAAAGTCGACCTTATGGCCACAAAAAAGAACGCAAAAACAAATCTGTACATTTCAAGATACAAGGACAGCCAAGCTCTAGGCGTGAACGCCCTAACTTTTCCTTGGACTTTCAGTCTAGCTAATGTGTTCCCACCTATTCCTCTGATCCCCAGACTTCTGAGGAGAATTTCAGCAGAAAGGACATCAGTCATAGTCATACTGCTGTACTGGCCAAGGAGACCTTGGTTCTCCATGGCACTTCACTTGGCAGCAAATCGCCCCTGGAGATTGAAACGTACCCAGGTATCCTGAAACAAGGTCATGTACGCCATCCATGCCCCCAGGGACTGAAACTGACAGCCTGGCTATTGAAAGCGCAGGATTAAAGACTCAAGGCTTCTCCCAAAAGGTAATAACAACTTTACTTAAATGTCGTAGGCCATCAACTATAAAGGCATATCATAGAATTTGGGGGTTCTTTATGTCTTATTGTCAAGCAAATCAAGTTTCTTGTACAGAGCCCTTGATAACACATATCTTAGACTTCTTACAAGCAGGTTTAGATAAAGGGTTAGCTGTTTGCTCCTTAAAGGTTCAAATTTCGGCGCTTAGCACTGTTTTGGATAGAGACTTCGCTAGTGAAAAGTACATCAGACGCTTTCTTCAAGAGGCAGTGAGAATTAGGCTAGCTTTTAGAAGACCTGTTCCTCAATGGGACTTAAATTTAGTCCTCAATGTCTTATCAGAGAGTCCTTTTGAGCCTATTCAAGACATCCAATTAAAGTACCTTACGTGGAAGGTAGTATTCCTAGTCGCCATCACTTCGGCTAGGAGAGTTTTTGAAATCCAGTCCCTGTGGTGTAATCAACCCTATACTACCTTCTTTGAGGAGAAAGTTGTATTAAGAACGAATCCATTTCTTACCAAAAGTCGTCTCTAGCTTCCATATTAATCAAGAGATAATTCTGCCTGCGCTCTGTCCAAATCCCAGTAACTCTAAAGAACACCGGCTACATGCGCTGGATTTAGTACGAGTGCTGAAAACGTACATTGACAGAACTAGGCAGATAAGGCAATCCAAACAACTATTTGTCTTAACCGAAGGTAATGAAAAAGGTCAAGCCGCCTCCAAGGCGTCGCTTGCCAGATGGATCAGGTGCTGTATAACGGAGGCATATAAGATTAGAGGCCAGGAGGCCCCCACAGGTATCAAAGCCTATTCCACCAGGGCAACGGCAGCTTCCTGGGCGGAGAGACAATCGGCTTCTTTGGAAGAATTATGCAAGGCGGCTGGCTGGTGGTCTTCACATACCTTCACCAGACATTACAGACTAAATCTGCACCCCGCTGCTGATGGTTCATTCGGAAAGAAGCTGCTTACTGCGGTATTATAAGGTATATTGTATCCCACACACTATTACACTGCTTATGTAGAACCCATCGTTAGTGCTGCCAGGGAGGAGGAGGATTAAACAAGACATTATACCTGATAATGTCGTTTCCCTGACTCCTCCATGGCAGCACATATTTGCCCATCCCTGCATTCCTAATATGTTCCTGGCTATGTTTTTCAGCTTGGGAAGAGGAGGTCCTTATATACCATCACCGGGTCTTCTTAATTCCTGTTCTGGCGCTACAGAGCAGATGCAGATTACCCATCAATAGTGCTGCCATGGAGGAGTCGGGGAAACAACATTATCAGGCATAATGGGGCTGATCCTAAGCTACGCCCGCGTAAGCGTAAGATCGGCTGAAAAGACGATCTACGCATGCGCCGGGCAGATGCTGATCAGGCGTCTGTAACACCAGCGTAGTAACGCTGGAGGCGGCGTCCCCCAGCGTTACTACGCTGAGGTTAGTGCAGGGAGTCGGGGGGAGGGTGGGTACTAACACTGATGTCCCAGCATATTTACACTCCCTTACGCCGGCTGAAGTTAGGGTAGCTTTCAGCCGGCGTAAGGGAGTGTAAATACGATAGGGCAGGGAGTGTCGGGGAGTCCCACAATGTAACATTAGTATGCTCAGTGCTACATCATAGGTCTGGATCAGGCCCCATGTCCTGTTTCTGATAAGAGCAAATTTTGCATCTCATTTGGAAACCAAGGTCCCAGAGTCTGGAGGAAGAATGGAGATGCACACAATCCAAGATAATTGAAGTCCAGTGTAAAGTTTCCACAATCTGTTGATTTGGGGAGCCATGTCATCTGCTGGTGTTGGTTATCAGAGGTTGAGAGCCATGTTTCAGTGATGGCGAGAAGGTTGTAGGAGTTGGAGATGAAGAGGTCATGGATGGCAGGGCACTTGTTGCAGATGGATCTGGCATTCCACAAAGTGCAGGAGAATGATAGAGAGGGAAAAGGAGTGATGTGGATTAAATTGGAGGGGTTGCAGGAGTGAGGTAAGGCACGAGGGAGTGGGGCGGGACGTGGACAGGGGGTAACGGTGGGTATGGGAAGGGAAGGTTGTAGGAGTTGGAGATGAAGAGGTCATGGATGGCAGGGCACTTGTTGCAGATGGATCTGGCATTCCACAAAGTGCAGGAGAATGATAGAGAGGGAAAAGGAGTGATGTGGATTAAATTGGAGGGAGGAGTGAGGTGAGGTAAGGCACGAGGGAGTGGGGCGGGACGTGGACAGGGGGTAACGGTGG
>WWET01004754.1:48206-89664 GCA_011038615.1 Limnodynastes dumerilii | reverse complement strand
ACGGATAGGTTCCGACGTTTCAGAGATTTAATGACTCTCTTTCATCAGGGAAATACATTTATAAAGTGCATAGTACAAACGTTTAAATACCTGAGTGAAGCACACGTGTACCATCCGCGGCGGGGCGTCCCCGGCGACCGGAAATCAGGTGTCAATCCGGAGGCGTCCCGACGTCGTCATGGCAACCAAACACGCTGAGTAAAAAATGTAAACAGAGAATGTGATACACGTAATGAGAGGTGAGAGACAAAGTAACAGTCTATGCCAACAATATTGTGGGGCTCAGCGCGAAGGTGACTTTGGGAGCATGGGAATTAATTTACAAAACTGTAATATAGTGACGATACTAGTGAAATGCGGCTCTGACACAGCCGCTAAAAAGGGGGTGTGTTAAACAAGAAAAACTTGCAATTGATCACAACGTGTGATGGTAAAAGTGGTGGAAGGGGAAAACAGGTTGATAAAAAAATTATTAAAAACAGCTACATCCCAAGCAGGGAACCAAAGGGGACGACAGGTAAGGAGGAGGGACAAGGCACGATGAGAGTAATCAGGATGTATATTAAAGAAGACCGAGAAGTACAACAGAACAGAAACAATAAACGGAAGGACAGCTACAAAGAAAAAATAATCTAAAGAATTGATATGAGAGAAATGTCAAATCAGGGAGGCAGACAGAAATAACGTAAGGTATACAGATGGTATAAGTTCATCTTCATTGTGACAATACCTACGGCATAACGGGCCCTATGTATAATAAGAGATGCAAAGGGCTAGATGGATGATGTAGAGTGAAGGGAGAAGAGGGAAAAAGAATTAAGGAGCTTATTGGAATCAAAGAATTCCCTAGAATGGGAAAGAAAAGACTGTACTGCAAGGCACTAAGGTCACGGGGTTAGTACTAACCTGTAAAAAATATTACCTTGAGAAAGATGAGCTACAATAATTACATAGTGTGCTATAGACCAATCGTTGGGTATACTAGAATTAATGCTAATGACTATAATGCATAGAGATGGTTCACAGAATAACAGAGGCTGGAAGAGCCAGTAACGTAAAAAAAGGACAGAACAAAAAATCTAGGGATCCCCTAAAGAAATTGTCCCAATACGGAAGATACTGAACAGCTGGATGCCTATGTGAAACACATCAAATTTAGTTGTTCATTGAGACCGTTAGGTGACATCGGGCCTAATCCAGACCTACGCCCGCAAGCGATCGTACGCCGACCGTGAGCGTAAAAACGGTCGTCCGAAGGACTGGAGCGTACAGCGAGCGTATTTTCAGCGTATTTTTCACCCAAGGGGCGTGCGTGTTGTACGACGATAGTCTGGACGCTCGAGTTACTACACAGAGGTGGGGATAGCCATTTAAATTGTACAGTATGGGCGTGCTAAGCCCAGTACGACCAGCGTATCGGTACGAAAATTCGCACGTAGGCTGGAAGATTTTTTTGATTTTTGCCCCTGCGATAACAGGGCATGATGGTATTTCGTTTTAAATCGGATAAAGCTGGGTCCTGGGAGACCAGTGGCCACCACCTTTTGCATGTTGAATTGAGAAACGATCTGCCTGTATTGTACAATTGTACAAAAGGTAGTTTATGTTGGATATTGTTCCGCTCTTTGGGTTTAAGGACTTCCTCCCTTGGAATGGACGCGATGGATTCTTTGAATTGTAAAAGTTTCTGACGGTGATATCCATGACCTTCAAACTTGTTAATCATCTTTTGCATCTGTACTTCCCACTGTAATGGATCCGACACTATCCTATACCTCCCACTGTAGTGGGTCCGATACTATCCTGTGGACTCTCAGCATCTGAGAGTATGGGAGGCCGGATTTTAATGCAGGTGGATGGTGGGAACTGGCACACAAGATATTATTTCTGTCCGTAGGCTTTGAGTAGATATTGGTGGTAACTGATCCCTCCTGTATAGATAGTTGGACATCCAGATAATGAATAGAAGTAGCATCAATTTTGTATGTAAATTTGATAGGATTAGACATAGAGTTAAGTTGGTTGATCATCTGAATGAAATCCTTGCCATCGGTTTTCCATATGAAGAGAAGGTCGTCGATATACCGACTGTAATAAATACAATTGTCCCGAAAACTGGTGTTGTTATATATGAAAGAATTTTCAAAAAAATCCATGTAAAGATTGGCAAATGCTGGTGCCACCGATGATCCCATGGCACAGCCTGTGAGCTGTAAATAATATTTCCCGTTAAAATAAAAATAATTCTGTTTTAAGGTTTTCTCCAAAAGAGACAGGAATATATGTGCCGGAGGCCCATGGTACAGAGGGTTGTCTTGAATCTTGTTTTGTACCGCCTGCAACCCTTCCTCGTGGGGGATAGAGGTATACATTGATGTCTGCTGTAATCAATGTAGCTCCTATCGGAATATTAATGATGGTCTTGAGTTGATTCAATAAATCAGTTGTATCACCAATGAAAGATTGACTTTCTTTCACTATTGGTTGGAGGTGGTAGTCTAGGTACTTGGATACCTTATGAAAGATGGATTCACGGGCAGATATTATGGATCGGCCCGGGGGTGATATCTCGGATTTGTGTACCTTAGGTACCGTATACAAAAGGGGAGTCTTAGGGTACTCCGTGGTCAGGTATAAGGCAGTTTCCTTGGAGATATGTCCCGCATTGAAAGCCTCAGAAAGGAAGGAATCTAAATCGGACTTGTATAGTTTAGTAGGATCACCATTAAGGACTGTGTATACAGAATGGTCCGAAAGCTGGCGGTTGATTTCTGCAATATAGTCCACTCTGTCCTGGAGGACTATACCTCCTCCTTTGTCAGCTGGTCTCACTATTATGGAAGAATCGTTAGACAGGTCCTTTAGTGCTGAAAATTCTAGCTTGGACAAATTAGGTGTCACTTGAATCTGTTTACAGGTCTTATCACTGTCATTGAGAATTTGAGTAAATAATTTGATGGACACGTTCAATGATGGGGGGTCGAAAGTAGATGCCACCTTAAAGGGGGATATAGGGGAGATGTTTTGAGAATTGTTAAAAAATTCTTTGAGGCATAATGTCCGGTTAAATCTCGTTACATCCACCTTCCAAGCTACCGGATCGTAGTTGGTGGTGGGTACATAGAAAAAAAACAAAAAAAAAAAAAACAAAAGTGGACAATAATGGCGCAGAGTAATAGCTAGATAGAAACTAAGAAGCCCAAATGGATATAAGGGAATACCACCAACCCTTAGAATTGGAAATCAAATGGAAAGAAAGTATCAAATGGGCGCTAAATAAACTTACAATTATATAACCAGAGGTGAAAGATCAATTAACAAAGGAAACCATATAGTTTTAACAACGACCGCTGTTAAATATAAAATATATAATAATGATAAAACATATAAAATATATAAAAAACAATTTCTCTCCTCAAAAACCTGTAAAGTGCCACTAGCAATAAATATCTCAACCTCAAATATAACTGGGATTTGGAAAATATTGCACAAATAAAAAATGACAGTTCTAAAATCACAGATGGGGAAATAATACTCCTATATAAAACCTGTATACAAACAACTGTAATAAATATGTAAAACAGAAATTTATATAGGGGAATCAATCAAAATCCAGAGATATTCGAAAAAAAAATTTATGAAATAAGAAAATAACGTGATAAATAGAGATATAAACAAAATCCAAGTAAAGGTAATCAGTCCAGCAGGGCAAAGTTAATATTTAAAATCCGAAATAAAAACCATAAAGTCTTATGTGGGATTGAAGTATTACGGGTTCAGCTGGCGTCCTCACAGAAGTAACGGAATCCTCAAGCTGCTGGCTGATAATAGGGATATGTGCAAAAAGGGCCACGGGCTTCCTATGTGCCAACAGGGGGAAAAAAACAAGAGAGGGGGAGGCTCGCAAAGGGTCTCCCCCCTCGCAGTATGAGTAAAATAACAATAACTATCTAATAAATAACCATGTAATTCAATATATCAAAAGAATTTATTGACAACAAACATAGACAATAATGACAATAAATAAAACAACACGGTATCACAACAAAAGTTTGGACAGCGAGTGAGCGTACCTAGCATGCAGTACCGCTCCGACGGTAGATCCTGCAAGATGGTATATCCCGGGAGCAAGGACCGACCTAACGGGCAGGCACGCTGACTGCTGTACAGAGAATACACTTTATTTTATATATATTACATTATATTAACCCTTGCTTTCCTCTCCTCCTACACCCCATCCAGCCTAATTGCCTCTTTCTGTGTGTCCAATCAGCCTTATTGCTCTTATTTTTCCCTCCTGTTTTCCAACCAGCTTGTGCCCTCCAGATGTTACACAAGGGTTACAATAGTAACCCTAGTATAGCAACCTTCGTACAGAAAAAGAAATGGGCTGTACTTCCCCTCTGCCCGCTAAAGTGGGTGGGGGAAAGCATGCAAAATGTACAGTGTGGGAGGGGGCTCCCACACTTGTATGGATCAGTGGTGGTATTGCCCAACCTTCTGTGTCCAGTCAGCCCTATTGCCTTTTTATGTGTATCTAGTCAGCCTTATTGCCCCCTCCTTCTGTGTCCAGCCAGCCTTATTTATCCCTCCTGTTTGTCCAACCAGCTTTATTGCCCCTCCTTCTATGTCCAGTCAGCTTTATACCCCCTCCACGGTGTGCAGAATTATGACGCTCACGTGACCTTAGGTCAAGTGGCGTCTTGTGAACAGAGCTGCTGCTACAGGCAGGGGGGCAGGAGCGTTACATGAAGCCTCCGCCCCCTTGCTCCCCCCCCCAGCCTGAGCATACCACCAGGGTCGTCAAGAGGAATTCTGGGCCCTAGCACAGAAACTTTTGGGGGCTCCCCAACTGTTGATCGCAGAAGAAATGATTGTGCCACAATCACAGAGGGTGTGGTCAACTGTGCCTCCTTTAATGCATGCCTAGCAGGTTGAAATCCCTATATATAAAATTGTGACTTATAAGCCTTCATATGTACACACACAAATAAGTATCTATATAGATATATCGAGATATAAATAAAAAGGTGTCAACACGTGTGTGTGAATATATATAATTAATGATGTTGGCACTATATATACATATACAAATATATATACATATATACGCATGTGTTGCCTTTAAAAAAAAATCTAAATATTTCTATGTGTTTAAAAATGTTCTTGCTATGAAATATAATATTTTGGTAATTATATTTTCTTTATTAATATACAACATTAGTGAAGAACTAATCAAGCACTGAAATCCACCACACAGATTATATAATGTTTGTATCTGTATAAACTACTGTGCTTATCCATGATGAAATTATATTGGCTAACTGCACATCTAAAACTGAGAAAGAAGCTCTTTATCACAGCATAAGTAGCTAATGGCCACCACATAGTATGTTTACATTGTAGTCCGCTGCCAAAAATTAAGTTCTCCCCAGGCACTCTGCCAAAACGAACATCTTAATTCAAAAAAATAACAAAAAGATGTTTTCTTATAATCATATATAACAACTACTTTTTTCACAAAAGAAAAACCTAGCAATGCAATTTATATGTAATTATACCACTTTGAGATTGTGAACACAAACAATTTGTACTGATGTCCTAGTAGTGCTATGAAAAAAAAGCTACTTTTTTATTCCCTTTTTTTTATCTTACATTCTACATTCATTTCACAACTAAAACAAAACTCCAATAACCTGCCACACTGCGGATGGGCTCATATTATTGTTAAAGTAAAGGAAATTTGCATAGGTGTGATGGCAGTTTGAATGAAGGAATTACATTCTCAACAATTTTTAATAAGTATTTTTTCAGTTAATATATTAACAACAAGTAATTATTGTGCATTTAACTAGATACATAAAATATACATATAACTATATATTTATGAAAACTATGGGCCGTATTCACAGATCCGTTAGAGTATATTGAAGGGGATAAGCATTACATTCAGGGCCGCCATCAGGGGAGGGCAGCCGGGCCTAGGCCTAGTGTCCCAGGCCTGGACAGAGAGGGGGGCCCGGGATAGCCCCAGGCCTCCTCTCTGTCCTGCCCAGGACACCAGGGAGTATATTTACAAAATGCGATTCGTCAAAAATCGCCTAAAATCGCGTGAGTTTGCTGTGAATATCAAATCACTGCTTTCACAAAAGCTAAACTCACGTGAGTTTAAGCCTTTTGAAAACCGCTGAACCAAAAATCGCCAGTGTGATTTTTTGTATTACAACTCACAGTATTCACAAAGGTCGCTTTGACAAACTCACAGTAAAATCGCCATTAAATCGCCATTTAGCAATTCTCCATTGCCTAGAGGCGATTTAGTGACAATTCTCCCTGCGAGCCAGGAAAAAACATGTCAATCTAGTTGACGTGTTTTCCTGTGTGTCAAAAGCAACCGCAGCATGCTTGAAAGCCTTAGTCATGCTGTGCTGATAGAACTACATGGATAAGCATTGCTTAGCCTTGTAGTTCTATCAGCATCAGCATGGTAAGGCTTCTAACCATGCTGCATTGTGTGCTGCATGTTAAAAAAAAAACAATGGACACAAAACATACCAATATACATTACAATGTGTGCATGTAAAAAGAAACCTTTTCCTTAACTAATATTACCCCCTAATGTGTACACTTACCTCCGGTGGTCCCATGTCCCATGTCCTATACTAAGTGTAATGCGATGTATTGTGTGGTGTTAAAAAAATTTATAAAAATATTTTTCACTCACCGTTTGCTGTCATCTTTCTTGGGAAGACTTGCTTGAACTGTAGAATCTTCTTATGATGATTGAAGTCTGCTGTCGGCTTGCTTGAAGTGGGATCCCCGGTCTTCAGGTCCGACTCCTCTGCCTCTTCTGGTCTTGACTCGGCGGTGACTGACTCCTCCTTCGTCTTCTTTGCTGCTCCTAATGACCATTCGGTCGCTAAGGGGCAGCCTTTTATTTAAATGATGACGTCAGAGTAACTGATGTCATCATTTAAATAAAAGGGGAAAATCTAAATTTGAAGGGGAAAATCTCCCTTTGTAAATATACCCCCAGGACCATATCTAGGGTGGTGCGAGCGGTGCCACTGCCCAGAGTGTGAGGAGAGGGTGAGTGCAGTGACACTATCAGCTGTTTTTCAAAGCTTTCCCCAATACCTGACAGCGAGACCAATCAGGGAGTAGCTGAGATCATTGTGCTACTGCAGCTATGTGTATGTGTGTGTGATATTATGCATGCATGGTGTGTGTGATATTATGCATGGCATGTGATATTATGCATGCATGCATGGTGTGTGTGTGTGTGTGTGTGCTATTATGTATGTTGTGTGTGTGTGTGTGTGCTATTATGTGTTTTATGTGTGTTTGTGTGATATTATGCATCCATGCATGCATTTTATGTTGTGTGTGTGTGTGTGTGTGTGTGTGTGATATAATGCATGTATGAAGTGTGTGTGTGTTCTATTATGTTTGTTATGTGTGTTTGTGTGATATTATGCATGTATATATATATATGAACAAACAAACAATGGTGCGCTCAAGTCCAATTTTGATGTATAAATGCGTAAATCGTACTATACGAAATACTGTCCCAAAGCACCAGATCCTCCGCGTAGCAGGACCGCGTCTTCCCCTTCTATTTACACAGATCCTCAATCTGTGTTATTAAACTGTGGATGAGAAGAAAAAACATGGGGGCGCCAAATGGTGCATTAACTTTTAATCATAAAAACACACAGGACATCCACGATGTGGACAGACTCGTACCGCAGACAAGTAGGTTGCAGGTATATAGACAGATCAGCATGCGTTGGTAACGGTAACACTCACGGTGCCCAGCGTCCTGGAAACCACGTGTATCCCACAGCGTATCTGACAGCCGGCAACACGGGAGAAGACAGATTCAAGTCTCCTCCCCTATGCGTTTCGTCATCAACGTGACTTCGTCAGGGGGTGGGGGAGACCAGTGGTGACAGTTCTAAAATAGCCAACGAGGGGGGAGGAGTTCTCCTCATTAACTATTGCTGTGCCAATAGTTCAAACAGTGATCACTCACCCGTTTACAAGGCTCACTGTTACACAATAGATGTGGAAACAGCCGCATCTTAATATATTAAAAAATGCATATATTTATATACAAATTTAAAAATACGTTCATATAAAATTAACTAAACTAAGTAGTCAATATAGCAATAAAAATAATAATAATAATGAAATAAAAACATAAATAATCATCTTAAACAATGAGAGACTATGAAAAACTATCCAATATTGAAGAAAACCCACATATTATCTTCAACCAAAATAAATTAACCTCTAGTATTTTTATAAATTCATATATAGATATATTATTCAATAGTGGACTATTTGGTATGGAAATGCTAGAGGAGATGTGAAGTATATTAAAGGTTAGCTGATAAAATTAAACTAACTAATATTACATAAAAACTAATCCAAATCCCAATTTAGACATCTTAAATAATAAAACCCATCATAAAAATAGGGTGATTTCGAAGCCCTCGTTCAAACCGAACGGGGCTAAGGAATTCAGTGTCAGAATCCAAAAAGTTTCACGTTGTGTTAATTTAAGTTCTCTGTCACCCCCTCATATTATCTCCAACCAAAATAAATTAACCTCTAGTATTACCTCTAAAATACTAGAGGTTAATTTATTTTGGTTGGAGATAATATGAGGGGGTGACAGAGAACTTAAATTAACACAACGTGAAACTTTTTGGATTCTGACACTGAATTCCTTAGCCCCGTTCGGTTTGAACGAGGGCTTCGAAATCACCCTATTTTTATGATGGGTTTTATTATTTAAGATGTCTAAATTGGGATTTGGATTAGTTTTTATGTAATATTTAGTTTAATTTTATCAGATAACCTTTGATATACTTCACATCTCCTCTAGCATTTCCATACCAAATAGTCCACTATTGAATAATATATCTATATATGAATTTATAAAAATACTAGAGGTTAATTTATTTTGGTTGGAGATAATATGAGGGGGTGACAGAGAACTTAAATTAACACAACGTGAAACTTTTTGGATTCTGACACTGAATTCCTTAGCCCCGTTCGGTTTGAACGAGGGCTTCGAAATCACCCTATTTTTATGATGGGTTTTATTATTTAAGATGTCTAAATTGGGATTTGGATTAGTTTTTATGTAATATTTAGTTTAATTTTATCAGATAACCTTTGATATACTTCACATCTCCTCTAGCATTTCCATACCAAATAGTCCACTATTGAATAATATATCTATATATGAATTTATAAAAATACTAGAGGTTAATTTATTTTGGTTGGAGATAATATGTGGGCTTTCTCCAATATTGGTTAGTTTTTTTATAGTCTCTCATTGTAAGATGATTATTAATGTTTTTTTAATTAATTTTTCATTATTATTATTTTTACTGCTCTATTGACTACTTAGTTTAGTTAATTCTACATGAAGGTATTGTTAAATCTGCATATAAATATATGCATTTTTTTATTTATTAAGATGGGACTGTTGTCACATCTACTGTGTAACAGTGAGCTTTGTGAACGGATGAGTGATCACTCTTTGAACTATTGGCACAGCAATAGTTAATGAGGGGAACTCCTCCCCCCCTCGTTGGCTATTTTAGAACTGTTACCACTGGTCTCCCCCACCCCCTGACGAAGTCACGTTGATGACGAAACGCGTAGGGCAGGAGATCTGAATCCGTCTTCTCCTGTGTTGCTGGCTGTCAGACACGCTGTGAGATACACGTGGTTTCCAGGACGCTGGGCACCGTGAGTGTTACCGTTACCAACGCACGCTGATCTGTCTATATACCTGCAACCTACTTGTCTGCGGTACGAGTCTGTCCACATCGTGGATGTCCTCCCCCCAGTACATTTATCATGTGCCACTAGCCCCCACATCATGTCCCCATAATGTTTTTTCAACTTACCTGAGTCTTCCTGCACGGCACTCTCTTCCTTCGACAGGAAATTCCTGTATGAGCACCTGAGGCAGTTACACAGAGCAGCTGACATCAGCCGCTGTACGTATCTGCTGCGGCAGCTCATGCAGGAACCTTCTGTATGAGTTGCCTGACGGTCTCCCCAAGGCTGCACCGCATCCGACGCCTATAAGGGCAGCGGGGGATAGCAGGCGGAGGGGAGCACCTCTCTGGCTTGGTGCCCCCCTTCCGTGCTCACCCCGCTTACCAGATTCCGTTGGCCCTGGTGAAACTACTATAAACACAGTATGATACCTGAATGAATTGTAATTTTAGTATTCAGGAAAGTCATGGAAAAAAAAAAACTTTTTAAAGAAAGGAAGACAAACAGAACATTCTGCTGTTAAACTCTCTCAACCTACATAAAAAATATGACCTTTTATTTAACCATCATTGTATTTCGATTGTGTTACAATTATGCAAAACAACATTATGAATGTCCTGCAATTATCATTGTTGTCATATATTATCTTATATGCTAAAAATACTTTTCTAGACCTATTTATATCCAATAAGCAGTTTTGGTTTATGTAGTTATCACTTGATAGCCTGGTGAAATTGCAACTTGTTTCAGAAAAGCAGTTAATACATTTTCTCCTCTCACTTAACAGCAGGTCACACCATTCCAGTAAGAAATTATATGAAAAACATATTTTTTATTCAATTGCCGTTAGAATTACCCATTTTAATACATTTAATATAGTAGAAAGTGTCATGTCTAAAACAAGTTTAAAATGTATTTTTATTGCATTGCACACTATGCCATAAACTGGTTGTATTATAAAGAGAAAATTAAGAGAAGCGTCAATTCAACACACATGGTCAAATGCTCTTGAAATACTGTGCTTTTAATGCGCTGAACATCACTCATACAATATGAATTGGATCAAATCCACATATCAAAGTACAGTCTACTTTCCTGACACACCGTTACATCCATTTATTGCACTGACTAGGACCCCATGTTTTGAATTGAATAGATCAAGGTTAAATGTATGTGAATATAGAAAAGAGAATATTCCAACCATCAGAAATGTCCGACTGATCGTAATAGGCTCTTGAACTATACATTGTATGACCTTAATACATTTTTGAACTACTTGCGGACACACTAATGTTTCTACCTGTGGTGTTTGGTATTAAACTATATTAATAGTTACTCTAAAACTAAACTAAGTATTTTTTGGCCTTTCACCACAAAGATACAAAGTGCCTGGTCCTGACACATCACAAAGCCGAACACAGCCTGCATTCTGTAAAACCACACACGACCTATCAAAGGCCAAGATACAATCCAGACCGAAATGCATGTGTACAGTAGCTCTGGGTCAGTATGGCAGCTTGTGAAGGCACAGTATATTCAAGCACACTGCACCTATGTTTCCAGTTATGTTCCCTTTCCCCAGCGACCCAAACACAAGCGCAGTGAAGTTTAGTGTTTTATCAATGTGGAAATGGTGAGGAGTCCTTCACTGACAATGTCAATGGGCCTGATCCAGACCTATGATCATGAAACGCCCTTGTGCGTAGCGTATTTATGCCAGCGTACCTCTGATGCACTCCCCTAGGCACTACCCCTGTTCATACTTACTCTTGCAGTCTTACGCTGAGCAAACCCTACCCTAACTTTTCAGAGCGTAGTCGCGGCCATCGTAAATCTCCTTGCATAGTTACGACGCTTAGCGCGCCCATACTGTTCAATTTAAATGACTCATCCCGCCCTCGGTGCGTATTTACGGCTTTCGTATGGCAGGCACGCCCCCTCGAGCGTAGTAACGAAGCTGGTACGTGTTACAGTAGGCCAAAGGGATTCTCACCGGGGGCCCGGAATCTATGTCAGCACCAGGTGTTCACTAGAGCCTCTAGTGGTGAGCATAGTCTGGGCTGCTGGTCTGACAGGTCGTGCCCCCGGCGATAGCTCCAGAGGGGTACTGCAGCATGGTTAGGCTGACTGGAACCCAGGTATTCACCGGAACCCTTGCACACAAGATAGCAGGTGGACAACACACACTGGATACTTAAGAAACAGTAATGTTTATTAATGCGGATACTGAACTCTCAAAACAGTACAGCAATAAACAGTGCACACTGAACCCTATAGTACAGACAGAGGTATAAGGAGGAGGATGACAATAGCCCTGGAGGGATACAGACTAACTCCTACACAGGTAAGTATACTCTAAGGGCGTTGCAACAAAGACAATGCTAGGTGCACAACAAGTCCCAGGATGACTCAGGGACAGTACTGACAGAATGACAAACAGTACTAACTAGGTAAAGACAGATGACACAGTCTACCTACATACATACACTGCAGGCTGGAATACACAGTGGAGCAACGGCTCTAATAATACACACTGGAGGTGACACACTCAATGGAAATACACGCACAGTAAACACACTGGAGAAATATAAGTACAAAATATTATGCCAACTTATAAAGCACATAAAAACCAAGCTGCCATAAACCTCCACCTGGAGATGTCTCAAAATCTCCTATAAATAAAAAATGGATAAAAAGATAGAAGGTGGGGGTTATAGGGCGCTAGGATCAGAGAGAGAGAAGTGCCAGTGGTAAACAAATGAGTAAATAAATAAATAAAATTAAATCCTGGGTATGGCCTACAATTTATCTATATCTGACCAGACAAAATAGGGATAATAAAACGTTGATGATAAAATGTTTGTGGGTGTATTGAATGATTCTTGCTCCTCCAAAAGACAAGTGGACATGCAAAATGAAACAAAAAATATTTAATTACAAAAAATCCTAAACATACAATCTAAAAAGGGACTGGACATCATACCAGGGGAGATGGAAGAAACGTTTGCAAGTGGTGCCCGCCGTCAGATGTATAGCCCGGGTTCGGCATTCGCAACAGCCTCGCTGTCGGGTCCCTCAGTGATGACGTGTATCAGGAAGGCAAGGGGGAACACACCAGGAACACAGGGTAACAAGATAATGCAAAAAGCAAACCAAGCACTCAGACTGTCAGCAAGCATGATCAGGAACCAAACGCTATAACCGACACCTGTGAGACTGAGCAGAGGCTATTTAAGGGGAACTCCCCCAATCAGTGGTGAGAGCCTGACACACCTCCAGGGGGATAACTAGACAGCTGGGGAAAAGTGAACACATAGAATCAAAGCCTGCTACACCCTGCTATTGCGATTCTTACGGAGTGTAACAGGCCCATACGCTCAGACTTTCGTAGAATGACATGAGCGTAACATCTGCCCCGAGCATGCGCAGTAAGTACAAATGTCCGTTTTTACGCTTACGGTCATCGTAAAAACGCACCCGAGCGTAGGTCTGGATCAGGCCCAATGTACTGTAGTTAAAAATATAGGCTGGATCCAGACTTAAGTAAGTGCTTGAAATGAGTTATTCCTGGGCTAAACCATGTTGATTTCGGGGGGGAGTCGAGTTAATTGCATTCTTTGCATGCAGGGATATATCTTTGAATTGCTTACTGCACACAGATACTGGCCAGCTTTACTATCACACTGTTATTTAGACTTGGGCTGGGAAGCATCACCTCTCAACTCTAATACTGTTTGCAACAGATGAAATATGACTCCCCTGAAATCAACACGGCTTAGCCCAGATGTATCTAATTTCAAGCACTTACTTAAGTCTGGATCCAGCACATTACTTGGAGAAAGAGACATTACTATTTCCACTCAACAAAAACACTTTGAATTTAAAAATGCATCTAAAGTAACCTACAGTGATTTGTCACATATATGATTTCTATTGTTCTATCTCTTTAATAAAGTAACAAATTATGTGATTCTATCATAGCTTGCAATATAACAGATACGCAATGTTACATATCTGATGGACTTAAATAAATCAATCTATATCTCTCTAAGATGGAGCACTAAAACTCTCAAATAAAATGTAGTAGTCCATGAAAAATAGTAATTAGAAAAAGACTTGATGGTTATTTTATTTAAAGGTCTAAAATATAAAAATACAGCTAGAAATTACTAAAAAGTCCAACAAAATTGTGAAAATAAATACTGTTAAAGAAACAGTACCAATAGTTTTCATTTATTTCAATTTATCCTACTAAAAGAAAGAAAGGTACAGTAGTTTGTCACAGATTATTATATCAGGCTTTTATAGGCAGTATTTTAAATGTGGACTTTACATTATAATATTGGATAAAAGAATAATTTAACTAATATGTTAACCCATTGCTAAAATGAAAATTAATTGATAATGAAACAGATTTGTCATTTGAATAATTGCAAGTACTTTTGTAAGTAATGATTGATTTTTATTTTTATATAAATAAATTGATGTATTTTTTTTATAAATGCAGTTCATAAAATAATACTATTACATTTAAATTCACAACAAATACATTACCTGAAATGATAGTGATGAAAGTGACATGGGTCTGGATTCAAAGTTTTAGTGGTGGGGCATATTTATACCCTTGGCTAGCGTGGGAAACGTTACCACGCTGGCCAAGGCTATAAATATGTCCCAATGACAGTAGGTAGACCTGTCATTAGCGCCCTGGGATGTCCTGTTAGCAGGACATAAGTAGCGCCGTTCCTAAGTGTTTTTTTTTTTTTTTTCCAAGACATCACCCCCAGGATTAAAAGCTTAAAGGACTGGACCCCAGCAGAGCAGGTAAGTCGTTTTTAATTTTTTTTACTGTCAATTATTTTTTTTTTATTGCCCTTCTGTTTATTATCTTTACTATTGGGGGCATTTCAATTATGCGGCGGGCCCTGGCTGGCAAAGCATGCTGGCGGTTGTGGTTCTCCAAGTGCCAATATGTCCTGGCATCCATGGGAATGCTGGTGCTTGTAGTACTACAAACATCAGCATTCCTTGTATTACTGATATTAGTTATTTATTGTATTTATTATGAGGGGGTTGTTTATAAATATTATTTATTTATTTGTATTTATTTTGACTGTGTTTTTTTTTATATTAATCACATTAATCTCACGAGCGGCCTTTATTTTTCAGGTATGGGAGACGTTACAATGCTGCGGAGGACCCTGGCTGGCAGGGCATGCTGACCCTTGTGGTTCTCCAAGCGCCAGCATGCTTTAGTATCAATGGGTAGCATTACAAGCATCAGCATGTCTTGTTGGGCCGATATTATTTATTTATTTTTGTTATAGGGGGGATTGGTTTATTTATGTGAAATGTTTATGTTTTGTTTCTTTTAAAACACTGTTTATTTTTATTTTAATCAAAGTAACTTTTTTTTCTACAGTTTCAGTGAGCTGCTCCTTACGCTTACACCATCCCCTTTGATAGTGTAAGCGTAAGGCTGTTAAGCAGCCACTGGACAGCACTGCATGCAATATTTAAATGAATAAAACACCCCTTTTCTCATTTAAATATTGTGGAATCACAGACAGATGAGTACACTTACGCCCATCTTTCTGTGCACGCTCCCGATGTGAGCATGAGCAGTGCTCATTTTTGCCGCCCTTTCGTCTCAAAAAAGACGGAAGCGCAGCTCTGAATCCGGGCCTTTATTGGGATGTGAAAAACATCTGGATTAGTGTTAGTTTCTTTTAACTGCCATGTTAAAATAAAGACACCATGTTGAATTCTTTAGTTTTCTTAGACATTTTCTTTGTCCAAACCTGTCAATCAACAATACAAAAAATGGACTTTACTTGATAAAAGTTGTCGAGTTCCGAAATTTTTAAACAAAAATGTTTACAGTAAATATGCACATAGTCATGGGGCCAGATTTACTAAGCTGAAAAAAGGAAAAGTGGAGATGTTGCTAATAGCAACTAATCAGGTTCTAGCTCTTACTTTCCTTTTTATATATTAAAAAATGTCAGCTAGAATCTGATTGGTTGCTATGAGCAACATCTTCATTTTCCTTTCCTGCAGCATAGTAAATATGGCCCTTAGTGTGTAAATGACAATTAGTTTTGTCCAGTACTAAAACGTAAATACAACAATACCTCCAATTGTTTACTTTCCTTAATGATTTTCGTTAGGCAGATCTTCCATACTTCAATCTTTCATATTTGTGTAAACTTTTTTGTGTTTTATGAGATTTATGACCTTTTCAAAACACTAGAAACATTATTGTTGTTATTATGTATAAACTTATCCATAAGACACAAGAAAGAAATGTACATTTTTACATGGACAATAACAAACTAATGATGTAGGGAGGTACATGGTGTGTGTTGAAATATTCGGGCTGATCTTCGCGCTGCACTTAGACCTTTTGTTTCAGTTAAGCACAGCGATATTTAGCTTTTCACATGTGCACAAGAAAGCAACGCAAAGTGTTCCATAGGCTCAGCGCTAATATAAAGAGATTTACCACTATATCAAAATAAGAAAGTGGGAGTTTTAGTGTAGCTGCAGGGGTTAATGTTAAGTGACTAATGAAGGAGATTTTTAATGAATAATCACTTTTTTGAATTAATATTATTTTTTTAGGTTTGAATGTTTTGCATAAAAAGTATTTTTAATTATGTTTAAAACTTTCATTATAATTAAATATCTCATACATAAAAATAATTTTAAATAATTATAAAAAAATAATACTTTGAAACATACAAATTTGTATAGGCTGCTGCATTACATATCTCAGTCTATTTCCCTATACAGGTGAAACTCGAAAAATTAAAATATAGTGAAAAAGTTTATTTATTTTCAGTAATTCAGCTTAAAAGATGAAACTAATATATTATATAGACTCATTACATGCAAAGGAAGATATTTCAAGCCTTTATTTTTATTAATTTTGATGATTATGGTTTACAGCTTATGAAAACCCCAAAATCTAAATCTCACTAAATTAGAATAATGTGAAAAGGTTCAATAATGTAGGCTCAAAGTGTCACGCTCTAATCAGCAAATGAATTCCAAACACCTGCAAAGAGTTCCTGAGCTTTTAAGTGGTCTCTCAGTCTGGATCAGTAGAACTCATAATCACGGGGAAGACTGCTGACCTGACAGTTGTGAAGAAAAGCATCATTGACACCCTCCACAAGGAGGGAAACCCTTAAAAGGAAATTTCTAAAGAAGTTGGATGTTCTCAAAGTGCTGTATCAAAGCACATTAATAGAAAGTTAAGTGGAAGGGAAAGTGTGGAAGAAAAAGGTGCATAAGCAGCAGGGATTGCCGCAGCCTGGAAAGGATTGTCAGGAAAAGGCCATTCAAAGGTGTGGGGGAGCTGCACAAGCAGTGGACTGAAGCTGGAGTTAGTGCATCAAGAACCACCACACACAGACGGATCCTGAACATGGGCTTCAAATGTCGTTTTTCTCTTGTCAAGCCGCTCCTGAACAACAAACAACGTTAAAGAAAGAAAGAACTGGTCTGTTGCTCAGTGGTCCAAAGTCCTGGAGGAAGAATGGAGAGGCACACAATCCAAGATGCTTGAAGTCCAGTGTGAAGTTTCTACAGTCTGTGTTGATTTGGGGAGCCATGTCATTTGCTGGTGTTGGACTGTGCTTTATTAAGTCTAGAGTCAACGTAGCCATCTACCAGGACATTCTAGAGCACTTCATGCTTCCTTCAGCAGACAAGCTTTATGGAGATGGTGACTTCATTTTCCAGCAGGACTTGGTACCTGCACACACTGCCAAAGGAACCAAAACCTGGTTCAATGACCATGGAATTACTGTGCTGGATTGGCCAGAAAACTCGCCGGACCTGAACCCCATAGAGAATCTATGGGGCATTGACAATAAAAAGATGAGACATGAGATCGAACAAATGCAGAAGAGCTGAAGGCCGCTATTGAAGCAACCTGGTCTTCAATAACACCTCAGCAGTGCCATGCCGCACTGAGGCAGTAATTCGTGCAAAAGGGGCCCAAACCAAGTACTGAGTACATGTGCATGATTATACATGATTTCAACATTCCCATTAATGACCCTCCTTCTCCTATTGCCTCTAAGCTTTTCTCTCTTACCTCATCTCTTGGCCTCTCCCAATGGATTGATTCTTCTACACATAAGGATGGTAATTGCATTGATCTTGTATTCTCTAAGCTATGCTCAGTCACTGATCTCAATAACTCTCCTCACCCTCTCTCGGACCATCACCTTATCACCTGCAAACTCTTCCACACCAAGTCTAACTCTATACTCTATAATTCTCTACTCACACTCGAAAAAATCTTAATGCCATTAATTTTAACCAACTTTCTCAATCTGTGCAACAACTTCTATCTCCTGTCCCTAATTTCTATTCTCCTGATGTAGCAGTTTCTCACCTAACCCAAACCCTAGCAGACCAAGTTGCTCCAGCTAAACCTCATGTACCATGGTTACTCAAATGTCAGCCGTGGCACACCAATGACACACATAACCTTAAAAAACTCTCCCGCAAAGCAGAATGTCGTTGGCGCAAATCTCGTTTGCCCGATTACTTTCTGACTCATACAAACACCTATCACACTTATAAAACTGCCCTGGATAATGCCAATCAATCTTATTTTCAACTCTCATTTCTACTCAGACTTCCAACCCCAAACGCCTCTTTTTTTATACATATAATTCCCTACTGAACCATCCTGTGCATAATCCAGCAACCTCCATCAATACCCAAGATCTTGCAATGCACTTTAAGGGCAAGATTGACAACATAAGACAGGAATTATCCTCCAACTCCTCATCTACTAACATACTGCCCAACACCCTTTCTCCACCCTCTGGCACTATGTCCTCATTCCATCTCACAAATGAGGAGAAAGTATCTGCTCTATTCTCCTCTTCCTACTATCCTCTGTGCTTATTCCAACCTTGACTACAATCTGCAATCTCTTTCTGAAGACTGGTATTTTCCCCTCTTTATTCAATCACGCACTCATTACTCTAATTCAAAAAAAACAAAACTCTGACCCAGCTCCTCACAGCTGCCTGAAAGACTTGTCTATACTCGCCTAGATCTAGATCCTCTTCAGTCAGGCTTTCGTTCTCAACACTCCACTGAAACTGCACTGACCAAAGTGGTCAATGATTTGAGTTCTGCTAAATCCAAAGGTCACTACTCTCTTCTAATTCTCCTATATCTTTTTGCTGCTTTTGACACTGTTGACCACTCTCTTCTCATACAAATGTTACAGTCAATAGGTATTCAGGACATAGATCTTTCCTGCTTCACATCCTACCTCTCCAATCGGTCTTTCAGTGTCCGCTTTTCTGGATCTACCTCTTCTGCCCTTCCGCTATTTGTTGGGGTACCTCAAGGATCAGTCCTGGGTCCCTTGCTCTTCTCTATCTATACCTCTTCCCTTGGACAACTAATAAAGTCATTTGGTTTCCAATATCATCTCTATGCAGATGATACACAAATCTATCTATCCACCCCTGAACTATCACCAACCGTGCTGGCTTGTGTAACTTAATGTCTTTCTGCCATTTCATCCTGGATGTCCTCACGCCATCTTAAACTTAATCTTTCAAAAACATAGTTATTACCATTTCCTCCTGCCAACAAGAGCTACCCACCTGGTCTCTCTATTTCTGTTGACAACACTGAAATATTCCCTACTCGCCAAGTTCACTGCCTAGGTGTTACACTTGATTTTGAACTGTCCTTTATGCCCCACTTTCAATTTATTTCTAAATCCTGTTATATACACCTAAAAAACATTTCCAAATTTAAAAAATATCTCTCACAAGAAACTGCTAAAACTCTTATTCATTCACTAATTATCTCCCGCATTGATTACTGCAATGCCCTTCTTATTGGACTTCCACGATATAAAATTATCCCTCTAAAGTCTATATTGCATTCAGCAGCAAGACTGATCTTCCTTGCAAAATGCTCAACTAGTGCTAGTCCACTCTGTCAGTCTCTACATTGGTTGCCTGTAAACTACAGAATTAAATATAAAATCCTCTTGCTAATCTATAAAGCCATAAGCAATACTGCACTTGCATACATATCCTCACTGTCTCAAGATATATCCCAGCTCGTTCTCTCAGATCATCACAAGATTTACAACTTACGTCTGCACTTCATAAATGCTCTGATTCACGGTTACAGGACTTCTCCCAGGCTGCACCGACTCTCTGGAATAACCTTCCTCGTCCATTAAGACTATCCTCTACTCTACAAACTTTCAAGTGTTCCCTTAAAACTCATCTCCTCAGAGAAGCTTATCAAATTCCACAACCTCCCTAAGCATTACCATATTAACAACCACTTCTTTTTTTTTACACATTATTAACACAAACCAGCACACTCTCTCTTTCTATTCTACAATTCCCTCATCTCTGTTATTAATACTGCTGTGTGGATGGATCATACAGAGCACTGAGAGCACTTTTGCCATACACCCTGGCTGGCCATTGTGTGATATATAGCACTCGTCCATATGTATTAAACTCACTGTGCTATAGAGTGTAAGCTTGTGAGCAGGGCCCTCTTACCCACTCAACCTTAAAATTCTAATTTTGTGAGATTTTGAGTTTAGGGTTTTCATAAGCTCTAAGCCATAATCATCAAAATTAAATGAATTTATGTAATATGTTGACCTCAAGATTCCTTAAACATCATGAAGAGAAATAAAATTGTTGCAGTGATAACCACCTATAATTCTGGATGGATTAAATGTAGCAGCAGGGGATGCGGTTGCTGGTCCGAGGGGATGAATTGGAATTGTATCAGTGTTCAAAATAAACAGAAAATTTAATTTTGATGTTGGGAATAACAACCTATTTCCCTGATCCCAATATCAGCAGTTGCAGCAGCTACATTAGGCTGAAGTGGGCGCGGTGGCGGATGAAAGATTGGGGTTAGGGCAGTGGTTCCCAAACTTTCTCAGTTCGAGGCACCCGTGGGATTCCATATTTTTTTCCAAGGCACCCCTAAGACAAAAATACAATAGAATACAATAGGAAATAGAAACATTCCGAGGCACCCCGGTGAGAGCGTCACGGCACCCCGGGGAGCCACGGCACACAGTTTGGGAACCACTGGGTTAGGGCTTAAGGGGGAGACTAGAGTTAGGCTGCAGGGGATAGAGTGTTAAGGTTAGGCTGCAAGGCATGGATGGTTACGGTTAGGCAGCGGGAAAGGGGGTGTTAGAGTTAGGAAAAGGTAAAGGTAGCCAAACAATGTAACAAAGCAATGAGAAAGGCAAGTCAGATGCTTTGATGGTTGTATAGGGAGAGGAATTAGTAGCAGAAAGAGAGAAGTAGTGATGCCCTTTTATAGATCGCTGGTACGACCTCACCTAGAATACTGTGTTCAGTTCTGGAGGCCATATCTCCAGAAAGACATAAATACATTAGAGACTGTGCAAAGAAGAGCAACTAAGAGCGTCCACAAATTATACCAAGAAAGGCTAGAGGAACTAAACATGTATAACTTAGAGCATATAAGGGAGAGGGGGGACATGATAGCAGCTTTCAAATATATCAAGGGTTGTGACCGGCTAGAGGAGGGGGGCATTTTTCGTAGAAAGAGGTGTAATAGGACACAAGGGCATGAATATGAACTGGAGGGTTGTAGATTCAGAGGAAATGTGAGGAAAAATTACTTCACTGAAAGGGTTATAGATAAGTGGAATAGCCTCCCATCTTATGTTGTTGAGGCTAATATAGTAGAACAGTTTAAACATGCTTGGGATAAATATAAGTATTTCCTAAATCTTAAACTAAATTTAGGGTAAAATAGTTTTAAGCAAACAACTGGGCAGACTGGATGGATTATGTGGCTCTTATCTGCTGTCACTTTCTATGTTTCTATGTTAGGAAAGTGTTAAGGGCAGACTGCTGGCAATTGTAGTGATGATCTTTTGAAATAAAGACCATTGTACCGGCAGTCGCAGCTTTTTATGTAAAGCTATCCAATACAAAACATTGCTGATCCAAAAAAGAAAGAAGAAAGAATATTAGATACAAGGATTTATTAATTGCAAAAAAATTTGTAACATATGTATAATAAGTATAGTTGTGGTCTCCAGTGTATAAGCAGAACAGCAAGAGCACTGACACAGTATCTGTGTGCAGTAAGCAAAAGCAATATATTTTCTTTGTGTGCAAAGATTAAAATAATTCAGCCCAGGTGTAAACGTCGCAAACATGTAATGAAGATCCATAGATCCATAGTGTTTGGAATTTATCATTATTGAATCAATCAAATATGTGACATCCCAATGCATTGAATGAAACTGTAGAATCTAACACACTGAATATACTATAGTGTGTGTGTGTGTGTGTGTGTGTGTGTGTGTGTGTGTGTGTGTGTGTGTGTGTTTTTTTCATCCATATTGGTGAAGTAAGAGGGTATACGGGGGTATGTCATATCATCACTTCTCCCACATATTTAATTGAAAAGCTATAAATCTTCATTCACTCTTATTATTTCTATATTTTCATACCGCCACTTCTAAATTTCCACTTCAACCACTGATCCATATTATAGGTTAAATATGCTTGATGTGTGACTTGGTTTGGTTCCTATGCATTTATATTATACTAATCAAATGGCTGTCAAAATGACGGGAAACAAGCGAGGGAGGCGCAAACTGGGGGGAGCGTCAGCTGCACAGCCACCCGAGCCACCAGCTGACTGAAAGAGGGAGACTTCTCATCCAGGAAAAGCCTCCTACAGCCAGTCTGCTGCCGCAGTGCGGGTGCTGGCTGTCGGCATGGTATGGGAGTAAGATGTTGATGACGCAGGGAACAGCCGGGATGTCCAGGACACATGAGCGGATATTACCAGGTCTGGAGCGTGGCGAGTTCGAGTGCAGCCGTCCCTGGACGTCCCGGCTGTGCCCGAAACGCATCAAGTGACTTGTTGCAGGAAGAGACACCCGACACACCTGGCTATTACCAGGTCTGGAGCATGGAGAGGTCGAGTGCAGCCGTCTCTGGACGTCCCGGCTGTTCTCCACATTATTGACATCATCCTCCCATACCTTGGACAATTGGGTACGCTGTCTCCCCTGTGTGGGACTATCATAATTCATGGACACGTGTTTTTAGTTGAATTTTAACCTTTAGTAAAGAGATTTTAACCGTTCTTAGTGGGCTGATTTCCCTGTGGTTTTTTATCCTCTTTTACTTGTCGGTTATTAACGCTGTCTCTCCACTATTACATGTTTGGATGCCTATGAGGATTCCCTGGTCCAGTATCATATAGGACTTATTAAGGACCCGTTTTAGGACTTTATATGGGACTACCTTAAAGACATGGTCGATTTTAGTTAAGGATCCTTGTATGCCGCTGCTTAATCAGACTTCTTTATCACATTTTTGATTGTTGCACAATAAGGTATTCCCTCTTAATATGTTTTATTGGATGTTTTATTAATATAGCACATTTGTATTGCTTTTTATCACAGAGAATAGTGCTTCTCTCCTCCTAAATTTTATCTTTGTTGACCGGTAACATAGGTAAGTAGAGCTACAGGGGTTGGTGGTAACTGGTGGTGGTGACTTGGGGGGTGCTAGATTTTGAAGAGAGCATATCTGCTCCCAACCACCGCACATGCACAGTAGTATCACAACAGTGTGGTTGCTACTGCGCATGTATATAACAGTGAGGAGCAGAATGGCTTTTATATATAGATTGTATTTTTTTATAATGATTGTTAAGATGTTTTATCTTACACCATTCTCTCTACACATTTATATGATTTGTCAAGAAAAACCATGTCCTCTTATTGACTTGCAGTTTGTTATTTAATTGTTTTATCAAAAATATTTTATTTAGACAAAAAAAATTAACCATTAAAAATCAACCAACTTGCTACAATTGATATTTGGGTTTAAAATATCCTCTGAGTAAAAATATAAAAATAGTACTATAAAAATAGTTTTTCTGTCTGTAGCTGTTCACTAACTCTTATGAAATTGCTTCAGGGTGATAAATCAGATTATTTATTTTGATACATATTCCTGCTTTAAATTATTGCTTGACCATGTCTTTTCCAGTCTGGCGTTCCTTGATTCTATCTGGAGTGAACCAACTGTTTACTCAGGAGCTAGCCATGTGCACTTGCTGACTAGTTCACCCACATAAGTGGCACTTCAGTTGCTATACACAGTTGTTACTAATTACAATGATGGCACAAATTATAATTATTCATTCAGCTTTTTTCCACCACAGAAGGATAAAAATGTAATTAGTGTATTTAGTGGTCTTTTTTTCTTTCTGTAAAACTACTTTCCCTTTGTTTCTAGTGAATAATACTGAATTATGTTATTTTTAAATAATTATTTAGAATTGAACCAGGACATAACCCCTGTCATCTCTTATTTGATTTACATATATTAGACTTACATTCCCATTAGTTGCAACATTTATTAAAGACATATATACATTTTATAGCTGTTTGCAACTCTGGATTAGGGGGCAAACCATCTAAAAAACTGTTATTAATACTTTTACCCACTTACCCACATACTATCCTCTAGCTTGTCTGTCTTCTTCATAAATCACTGTGTATGGAAGAATTAGCAAAATGTTTGGACCATGTATTGATTCATAAATAGAGGCTCAAACAGTTATTATACAACATTTTAAATCTCAGATGAACTGTATAATCATTGAGGAAAACTGTTTTGTGTTCTTGCAGTATGCTTCACTCACATTGCTTTCATATGCACCAAGTATAATGCAGAGATCTGCTTTCATTGTAGCTGATTAAGATTGCTGCAAGTTGGAGTTTTACTTGACTTCGCTTTTGTATAATCTCGTCTTTGAAGATTCTCCAGGTAAATCTTCTGTGGTCACGGAAGCTAAATTTATTTTCAATTTTTCATAGGCCAACAAGTTTTCTAGAAATCCCAGGCTAAAGATTTTGGAAGTTATACTGTACAGTATGTCATAAATTTTTTTTTGCCAGTCCTGCATGAGCTGTAAGATTTACTGAATTAATTTAGAAGTTTTTCAGTTGAATGAAGTTGTTCAGTCATTTTATATCCTTGAGGGAAAAATGGGGGGTGATGTTTAAGCCCAGCATATGTGCATTAAATTCATTTAAAATGTGAATTTTGTCCTATCCAAAGTTCTGTTGTAGTAGTGTGAGGTAGCAACCAAAGCAATATGTTTATTTTAAAGTATCTTTCTTAATAATTTTTAAAAATAGTTTTTATGTATGCTTTGTTTCATTATAATAAAAGTTTTAAACATAACTAAAATTCAATGTTTTTTTTAAAAAGCCAAACCGGAGCTCAAAGCGGGGCAGTGTAGGGGGGTATGCCATAATGTCACTTCTCACTGATTTAATAAAAAGAAAAGCTATGAATCTTCATTCACTTCTATTACTGCTATGTTTCCATACTGCCACTTCTAAATGCCCTTACCCCCATTTCAACCACTGACCCAAACCCTAAAAATGTAAATATATATTAAAAATGCCTGAGCAATGACTCAATCTACTATCTGTGTTTTGCCCCTATTGTTGGAGGGGGGGGGGGGTCACAGACAGTTTTTCCTAAATGCTGCATCACCATTTGAATATCAGTGACAACTAACCTTTAGTCTTGATAGACACAAATCTATATATATTAATGTTTAAGGAATTGTATATACTGTAATAGTCTTTATGTTTACTGAAGTTGTTACTATTTGCATTTATCTGTAGATATGGTGCTGTATTGTATTACAAATTTATTCCTAGATATGTTTCCTTACATTATACTGCATGTGATGCTTCACTGAGCAAAGTGTGTGGCAATGCGCAGCTATTTAATTATAAAAATTAATAATAATATAAAATGAATTATAAAAACAAATAATAATAATACGGTGTAGTATATGCATTGGGTTTTAACACATGTTTTACTATTTAATTATATCCTGAAGACTCCCAAAATTTGGACATTTCTCTCGGGAGAGCAAGCAATTCTCACGCAATGGGCTTAGGACCGTGAGTTTATGCAAATTATGGCTTCAAATTCCAGCTTCCTGTCTATCAATAACTACTCACTAGCGCCGATCGTGTTTACGCACGGCGTAAATACAATGCACTCCTCCTGACACTCCCCTCAGTCGGCCATAATTTCATTGCTTTACACTCACAGAACCCTACCTTAACTTATCCTATTGTAAATTACGTCAGGTCGTAATTAGGCCATGGTCGTAACTGCCTATGCACGCCCATACTGTATGCTTTTAATGCCTCCCCTGCCTACATACCATAACAGCAGCGTAATTACGGCTATCGTAATATAGGCACGGCCATTCATCCATAATTACGCAAATGTTACGGACGACCTATTTACTACTACGGCCAACACCGAGTTACGACAGGAAGTAGTCACAGGGCACATGCGCAGTTCGTATTTACAGCTGATATTATGCTTACGGCAGGCGTAATTACGCCCGCTGCCATAGTTCTGGATCAGGCCATTATGAATAGTAATGTTGATGGACAGGGGCTTCAGGATGTGATTTGCATAAATTGTGTTATGAAGTTCCGCCCCCATACCAGCATCGCTTTCTTCCCTCTGAGATCTTTGGAAGGGAAAAAATAGGAAATCGGAAATGTTAGGTGTGTAATATTGTGTTATAACTATGTATAGTGACTTTTGTTAAGTAAAAATGTAATCAGTTTGACAGTTACAGCATCCCTGAGTGCAGATCCTTGTGCAAGATTTCAGAAGGAAGCACAGAGAAACATGGCTGCTGCTGTACTCACACACATTCCCACATTCCACTAGCGCAGAGCACACATATGTGATCACAGGCAGATCAGCCACTTCATGTCTACTTTATTGTGCTTACTTTGTTGAGTACGTCTGTAGTGATAAAAATCACTGCACTAACATCTAAAAAACAGCTAGGTACAAACTTAAATGGCTAACGGCGGAGGAATCACCAAACAGCACTCAATCCCATAACCATCCCCCAATAAAGACACGGACACCAAATTGCGATTTAAAAAGGGCACATGGTTTATTTAAATGAGGGCCAATTAGAATTGAGATATATTGACTATATAATTTAGGTAGGAAGTGTTAGGTGGCCCAATAGCAGATGGAGGGTTCAGCCTAATATCCCCTAAACCCAACCAACAATGTTCAACCTTATAACAAACATCACACATATAACAGGTCTATTGACCAAAAGGCGCCCCCTCGAGACCGGTCTTCCAGCAAGAACACATAACTCTTCCCGTCTAAACTGCCACCCCAGAACCTGGAAGGTGGCAGCTCCTATAGGACTCAACCGGTTAAGTTTGATGTCCCTTAACGCTCACGGGTGATGTTGTTGCCAGACCGGTCCCCACACCCTCCCCAAACATCCCCCTGCGCCAACAAAAAGCCCCCAAGGTTGCTGACCCTCCACTGCTACCGCCCTACCATGCACCGGCTGAAAAGGAAAAGTTACTGGCATACAATATAAACAGCTTATAACCACGACTAAATATAAAGGGAGGGAGGGAGAAAAACTACCACCAGAATGCCTAATCCCACCCATCCCACCTTTAAATAACCCCTCTAAAAGCCCACCCCTCAGCTATTTCCTAACCAACCCCTGCCTACCCAGCCCTGACTACTCACTAACCCACTCCTCCCACCTTAACCCTGTTCTGAATGCTGTTTAGTGACCCCCCCGCCTGCCGTTTACCTAACTGCAGCCCTATGGGGCTTTGTTTCCATTGTTCAACTCTTCTGAGACCCATCTCCCACTCAGAATGTGTACATATTCCTCCTTGAGACCTACAACACGTCTGTGGATAAATAGCTGTCCAATTTTACAGCAATGCATCATTTGACAGAGCTGTTGGAGTTTACAAAATACTTTTGGCAAAGGATTGGACAAACAAGTTGTTGGAGTGATTGATGATCATGTCTCTTGATTTGTGAACAGGTTTAAAAATCTTTTGATGCAACCAGTGATCAGGATTGGATGCAATGAGCAGACATGTGAACGTACACATCTATCCTATGTTGGGCCAACTAGTAGAACAGAGGTAGGATTGGATGAGATTGTATGTAGCTTAATCAACAACTCTGGATCAGCCCCAGAATCTTAAACATATGCTCTGCTATAATACCTAGCTTGTAATCAGGTCACTCTTACTCAGTATAAGGTCTCATAGGTCTGTCTGTGGGTCTCCATTCAGCTTCCTGGTTTCTCTATGCCTTTATAGGTGTAATCATACTTTTTCATGTATTTAAGTTTCCCAGACTCCCAGGCTATTTATTTCCATCATAATATTGAGTTGAATATATCTTGTCTGTAATAAATAAATGTATGCTTTGCAGATTTGAAGAACATTTTGCGAAAAAGCAAATCTAAATACATTATTATACAGTATAATATCATATTTCTGTGCCTTAAGTGACTAGATACCTGCTACTGTACACTGGAAAGAATGTTCATTCATAATAGAATATCAAACAACCCCCTCAATATATATGCTGTCAGATTCCTAGATCTATTTCCTTTTTCTTGTAAAGTTACAATTTCCAAGTGAGTTCTCATTGTAAAGCCCCGAGTTAAGCTGCATCTGTCCTTAAATAATAGCAAAACTAGCTTTTTGGCTAAAAAGTAGCCTGTCTACTAAAAATACCAGATTACAAGTGTAGGCTATACATTTTGTCCTATTATCCTCTAAGCTTTAAGAAATACCAAAACTAGTTGAAAAAATGGTTTCATATCTTAAGCTACAGTACCTCAATAATTGCTGATACACTGTATCTTCAACAATTCCCTACTAAAACCACTTGCTATATGCATTGTCTGCCCCAAATCATTGTTAAACAAGAGAAAACAATAATGGAAAGTCACATTTTAGACCTCAAAATGTTCCATAGCTATCTATTCTGTTTACCAAAGCTATGGGCAAATGTGGTTTTTGATTATTGCAATCTGTACAAACTGTTATACTACACTCAGGATAATTATAAACCAAGGCACAGAGTATAACTGGGGCCTGGTGTTCACCAGAGCCACTGGTGGTGGGAATGGACTTGGCTACAAGCTGGCAAAGAGGAATATCAGCTAGACCAGAAGAGAACCAAGTCCCTTATGGTAAGTCTAAAACTCCAGAGTGTAGGACTAGTGAATGAGAGTGCAAGTACATATTTCAGGAAAGAAAATGTAAGGGTAGGTGGAAAAGCCAAAGGTAAAGGGATTAGAAGGTAAAGAGAAAACCATGGTAAGTCCTGGACACTTCCTGTGAAAGGAGGTAAGGAACCAGAACTGGCAGAAGAAACACACATGCTATAACTGGCAGAATTAAGCAGCTCTACCGGTTATTTAAGTAGTCAGTCAACCAGTCAAGAGAGGCTACAGGAACAAATCACTGCTACTGACTAGATTCTAGTCAAACTTGTGGCCCAAAGGTTGCATGCAGCCCAGATGCATATTTTTTTGTTGCCCTGTATTACTATGTGGACTATGGATAATACTGGGAAAGCTGGAGACACATGAATATGTAATACTGAGGAGGCTGGAGACACATGAATATGTAATACTGGGGAGGCTGGAGAGACATAATGGGGAATACTGGGGTGGCTGGAGAGACATGGAAGGATAATACTGGGAAGGCTGGAGACACATGAATATGTAATAGTGGGGAAGCTGGAGAGACATAATGGGGAATACGGGGGTGGCTGGAGAGACATGGATGTGAAATACTGGGAAGGCTGGAGACACATAAATGGGGAATACTGGGGAGGCTGGAGAGACATAAAGGGGAATACAGGGGAGGCTGGAGAGACATGGATGGGGAATACTGGAAAGGCTGGAGAATGATGGGGAGGATGGAGACACATGATGGGCAATACTATAGAAGCTGGAGAGATATAATGGGGGAATACTGGCTAGGCTGGAGAGACACGGAGGGGGAATACTGGGAATGCTGGATGAGACTATAAATTTTTTTTGCGGCCCACACAATCTTAGACTTTGATTGGCCCAGTTGGGGTTTTGAGTTTGTTAAGCCTGGACTAGAAGGAGTCCTAAATCCTAGGCAACAGCCAAGACCAGTAAGCATAGTGCGTGCCTAATGCAATTCAAAGAGAGAAAGATAAGCATCCAAGGCAATGTTTCTTAGCTGAATGTAACAGCCAGGACAATTACTGCAAGCTGACACAGTCACTGTGGCTGCTTCTGCTTCAGATGCTCTGTACTTACTGTCTTTCAAGCATATAGTGCCACCCACAACATTTCATGCCAGGAAATATGGTAAAATTATTGCATGATGCATGTATTAAACAATTTTGTCTTTCTTATTAGTGTCTAAAACCTACTTATTATACAGCAATACCCATCTCTGTATTTACAACTAAGCTGCCCTACAAAGTCATATATAGGGTTCTGGCCACTGCTTGACCTAACATTAATACCTTCTGCCAAGGACACTGCACTTCTGGGATACAGGTCATAGAGACTTTATGACAGAGAAGGAAGACAGGAGTCCTGGGACTGGACTCTGTCAGGGAAGCTTTGCCATTCAGTCACTCAATGTGCACCCATGACGCTCAGACAAGTAAGGCCTGGTAAAGATGATCACCTTGTACCCCACCCTGTCACTTTGCCTTTCCCTATGAACTGGCACCTCTAAACATGTGTCCTATTTGTCTAAAGGAATTACAGCACTGCTACCATGTCAGACTTCAAGTTGTAATTTCTGATAAAGGCAAGTGCTTACGGTAGGTTTAGTGAGCATGGGATTCCATCCCGCCTCGCTGTCGGAAAGGCTTTCATCATCGAAACAATCATCAGTGATAAATTGAGATGTTGCCCATAGCAACCAATCAGATTCTAACTTACATTTTCTAGTATGTAATAGGAAAGTGTGAGCTAGAATCTGATTGGTTGCTATGGGGAACATATCCACTTTTCCACAGCTTAGTAAATTTAGCACCTGGACTTTCTGATAGTCAATATGATGCTTTTTGACATTAACCTTTGTACCTCCTTACAAAATATTTTATGCTTGTTAAATTAATTGCCATAAATACTGACCTACAAAATGATTACCAATGCTTTCTTGGGTAGCATTTTTTCATATCTAACAATAATCTATTATTATAATTTTAAGTGTCAAATAAAAATGTTTTTTTGCATTTTTATTTAACAGAAATAGGTCTAAAACAACATAAATAATGTTTTATGCATAGAACTCTGTGACCCGATCAATAATTGACAAGCAAACAGAACACAACAAGCCTGCTCTCAATTCTAAACAAATCCCAAATGGGATTAAAGCTGTCTCAGAAGAAAAACTGCAATAAAATGAGTGTAGATATTTTTCCATCAGGTAATCAGAGAACAGGTGTTTGAGGAAAGAAATTAAAAAGTATGACAATAGATAATTATTTTCTTTCATATTGCTTGTTTGTAGTTCCAGTAGTCATTTGGCAGAAATCCATAGTGGAAAGAAAATATTACAATGTGTATGCTGTGCAGGTATTTCTCAGGATTGGTTCAATTTATGACTAGCGTTGCATGAAATGCTTACTAAATTTGCTTCTAGTTGTTGCAGACCTTTATTAATATTAAATATTCACCTAAAACGCAGGTATCAAAGCAACAAAAGTAGCTTAATATATCTCTGTACATCCAACGTACTATTAGAATGACCTTTTATATTTTCTGTTAAAATTCTTATCTTAGAATTGAATAAAATCACTGTATAGAATAATGTTAAATGCAAGGAGATTAATATTAGCAATTGGTTGTAAACACTTTTGCAAGTAATAATATGTTTTATTCCATACTAGCATTTTATTTGGTGGTACTTTTGAATAAATTTGCATACCATTTTAGGTGACTTTTTTGCATATAAAAATGTTATGTTTTTTGAACCACAACAACAAATAGTTTAACTTTAAAAATTCTACATGAGAGGCCATATTTGTGCCTGTTAGCACCCTTAATATGAAATTAACTATTTTTCAACATGTTTTTAGGATGAGGGTAGAGAGCTCACAACTGGTATCTACAGTTTATGGTCTCTCAGCGACTTTAAGCTATTTATAATGTATTAATAATAAAACAATATCAGCAGCACTAGGTGAATAGATGATACACACACAACACAGTTGCATTTCTAAAGACATAATTGTAAGACTTTAATTAATATAAAATGACATTCATGACATTAAAATTTGATTAAATAACCCACACACTCATATATCATATCGGCTACACAAACAAATTATTTGATCTAGAAAATAATCCAAAGATACGCAGCAGAATGATAGGATGCCACATTCAAATATATCAATAAGAGCTCGTGAAAAATAAAGACATAACTTATCCAATATAGTGGTGAAATGACCGTTGCGTATTACTGGCTGTATCCAAAGTCGGCATCAATGAAAACCAGTAGTAATGGAGAAAACATTGATCAAATACAGGGCTATAGGTAATAGGTTATTAAGGCTGTTTTAGGATATTCCAACAAGGAATAAATGTTTGAAACACTAGTATACAAGTTTAATTACGGAGATGGAATGTCCAACTTGAATGCACAATAATGTGCCCGCAAAAAAGTACCTGATAGGATTCCAATAGGTCAGTCTCGTTGCTTTATTTCCCTGGCATGTGTCTTGTACAAAGAAAAGTAAAAGTTGGTGTTGGGAGAAGGGTAAGCAGGGCGTCCCCACTGCACACTGAAAACACCCGGGAAATGAGAGATGTAAAATATGGTCAGCTCCTATAGAAATTAGTGCACTGTTGATACAAGTGCTGGGGAAAATGACTGATAGATTATTATTTATGAATATTTATGAATATAGGTTATTATTAATTCAAGGCCACGCTTCTATTCAAATATATGAAATGTGTGCAAATGTGTGAACTAAACCTCCTTTGTATGTATGTGCTGACACATAGTGTTATATAACGTTTGTTTTGTAAACCTGGACCTGTCTTTTGTTCCTTATTATTCATAATTGTTTGTTTATAAGTTTTTAATTTTTTAATTTTAAATAGTTTAGTTTATTAAATTTGTAATGTATTATATGAAAAATACACACACACAAACAAACTCCTGACAGTTGATACCTAATCTTCCAGTTGTTTGAATTAATAAAGAAAATTGGACACATGTACAATTGATCTGCATTTAAAATTGGCAGCTTTATTATAAGTAAACACTATACAGTATATATGTTACTGAAAGGTGATGAAGAAAAAAGGTGGTGTGTAACATACGAGAACACGTCATAAAATAATGCTTAATAACAATGATCCAGATCTAGAATGAATACCGACAGCAAATTACGCATGACAGCAGGACAAGCCTACTCTCCATGCATTGAAGATACTCATGGTGGTTGGGGTAACAATGCATATAGTACAGTAAGGACTTAGCAAAGCTCTTACTTGACCCCACTGCATGCGAACACTTAAGGCAGGGTCCTACATGCAGAAGAATCATACAGAATATAAGATCTAAATTCTGGATCCAGTCAAATAGTCTCTGAGCCCAACAAGAGGGGCGTAACCTCTCAAAATCGCACAACCGCAGTATGCACAAATAATCAGTCACCATCTATTAACAAATATTGAACAAATATCTGAAACAAACAAACCTCTGTGGCCGCAGTGGTATATACTCCCCAAAGAGTGTGACAAAAACTTGGGAAATAAATAGCAATTGTGTTTAATATCCATGCACATTACATCCTTACAAAAAAAACAAAAACATTTCAACTTTTCAATATGCAGCTACATTTCCACAGTGTACTGCATAAGCACCTTAGTGTATAGATTCCAACTGGATAGTCGTAAGTAGTAATATATTTCTAATAGTAATTCAGGCTTACACCGGAGCTAAACATGAGTAAAACTAAATATTACACAAGAACCTAATTTTCCTGCATTAAACAAACCAAAAATTATAGTTCTAATTTCCAAAATCTAAATGAATGCAATAATGCTTCTATATCATCCTGTTGATCATACATAAAATGTTACAATTTTTACCAATGAGTGAGCCACACTGATTTACAATGATTTACGATGAATCTACGATCAAATTTCAACATATTACTAAGTGTAAAGAGTAAAAATATCAGCCTATTTCACAGTAGTTTTAAAATAGCTTGGTCACTATTTTTATAATAGATTTCAGTTATACTATAATGGAATAACGTCATCAAACATAGGGATGAGGTCTTGGTTGCCCTGAGAGGCTTCTTCCAGAAGTAAGATGCTTGTGATCTCAGGTTAACATGGTGACACTCTTGGGACAAGAAAACTTTTGCACAACCACGTTTGATTTGGACAGTCAAGACAATTGAGAGCTCTCTATGGTCAGGATTTTGAACAATCAAAAGGAATTCTTTATGTCACACTACTAAACTCATGAAGGCTATAAAACAATCAATACTGGAAAGTGGTCTATGACTGTCTAATATAATAGCCATTCCAATTGCATTCTGGACATGTATTCATTATCAACCCTTCTCCTTAAAAACAGAAGGGACTGAGTGACCTAAAGCCGGTCATTGATTTTCTCCTCCAAGTTTTCTTATATCAGTCAAGCCTCCCAGCACTAGGTTAGGGGGAGAGAGGGAATGACAATATGCTGTTTCTTTGCTTTCTGAATGTGAAACTGGTATTTTGGTATAGAATAGTAAGCACTGAGATTTAAACAAACAGGATCAAATAAACCTGTATAACAATTTAAAACATATTATTAGAGGCTTTTTAAGGGTTATGACTTAAAATCTCGTGCCAGCAAAGAGAAGATTAGAAAAAATCCATAGGACCTATAAACTAGAGTGTGGCCTGTGTTATCTTTTTCTTTGTTGTTAATATTTAATTACTTTATTTGTTTGGCCACACACTATCATAGCATTGGGAAGACTGTGGAATACTTACACTTGCTCTCTTTTTTTATAACCCCCGCTCATCCCCCACAAAAAAAGCTGTCACCAAAAGAAAACTTGATGCCACTGATTAGTGATCATTGATGCCTTGGTCATGTGATTATTATTAACAACCAGAAATTACATCTGCTTATTGCTCCTCTCTTCAACACTGCAGCAATCTAATGGAAACATCCTATACTACACATTTATCCTTTATTATTCTCCTCCTTTTCCGTTTCTACACAATCTTTATTTAATATCAAATTTTTTTATGAGTTCTCCAATGTCCATCAGTTTAATAACTCCACAGTAGATATGCCACATTCCAATTGACTGGCAAGCATATCCCACTTCCTGAGACTTACATGAACAGTTACCAGGGCCAGTTCTATGGTGTTCAGCGCCCCTCTGCATACTTAAAATTTACGCCCTTGTTTAACTATTTAACATCAGTTACCATCATAGATTTTAGTAAGCATCATAATACGCAATCTTGTAACCACAATAAAAGAAAGTAAATCAAGGTCACCACTGTACAATACAGACAGTTTTTAAATCTTTGCTATACAGTTCTCACTTCATCATTCATGTCTCTCAAGCCTCCCAGTATTCCCATTTCATGTCTCCCTGGCTTCCAGTATTCCCCAGCATATCTCTCCAGCTCCCAGTATCCCCATAACCTATAAACTATCTCCAGGCCCCCAGTATTCCCAAATCATGTCACTCCAGCCCCCCATCATGTGTCTCGAGCCCCTCAGTTCACCATTATGTCTCTCCAGCATCCCAGTATTCCCAATCATGTCTCTCCAGCCCCCATCATGTCTCTCCAGCTCCCAGTATCCCAACCATGTGTCTGCAGCCCCCCAGTATTCCCAAATCATGTCTCTACAGCCCAATGACATGTTTCCAGCCCCCCAGTTCACCATCATGTCTCTCCAGCCCCCAGTATTGCACAGAATATCTCTCCAGCTCCCCAGTTCTTTTACATGTCTCTTCAGCCCCCCAGTGCCCCATCATGTCTCACCAGCCCACCAGTTTTACCCATCTGTGTCACTCCAGCCTCTTAGAATTTATACTCATTTCACTTACCTTAGATGTATTCCCTCCCTCTGCGGCGCATGCTCCTGCTCCTTCTCCTTCCTTTAAGAACGCATATACGCAATCTATGTAACGAAATGAGATGTAGATTACGTTAAAAAAATTGCTACGCATGCGCAGTATCCAATTTCGGTAAACACCGGACGTATATGCAATATGTCCGGTGGTCTGAATATGGATCCTCATTATGCACGGAGCTGAACTCTGTGCTAACAGGTTTCTGTGCACAACATCTAGATCGGACATGTGCAATTCACAAAAAATCACCAAGATACGCTCACGGGCTGCGTATATTTAGGTATGTTATTAAGTGTGAATCTGGACTAACATTTACTATTTAGTTAATTGCAAGGAGTTTTTACAAACTATATTTAATACATATTATCCATTAACCTATACAATTGTTATGAAATGCTTCAAGGACAAAGTTAAAGTGTCATTAAGATGATTTAATATCAGACTATATATCATAATAACATAAATGATAGTAAGACCGAAGAAACAGCCTATGCTTTTAGAATAACACATTTCTTTTCCCATAATCACTTTCATGTCACTTAACTTCAACAGTTAAGTTTATAACTCTTAAATGCTTAACTTAGCAGAAATACTGAAATGTTGATGAAAATGTATGGGCATTTTAGTATGTTCCTGCACTGGTATCATACATATTTTATTTTGCATAATTATCTAACATTCAAATTTATAGATGATATAACAGTATATATGTATATCTAGAACTACTAATATACCGGTTATATAAACAAAATTATAGTTGTCTGGAATACTTCACTGGCTTAGAAACACAAAACAGAAAAACATGATAATATACTTTCTTAAATAAAATTTACTATAAGAAAAGTATTAATACTAATACGGCTATTGCATTAATGACCGTACTATCTCATTATCTCATTAAGAAGCTTACTGTGTATTGAAGGAAATTATTAAGTACCATGACAATTCATTAACCTTAACTTAGTGTTTTTGCAATTATAACCATAAACCATAAATATTAACAAATGTATATAACTCAATTTACATAAAGTGTGTAATTAATTCTGCTACTATCAAAAAAGTTATACATTTGTAGGGACGTTAGTATGTTTTTTTTTTCTTTTTACATTTTACAGCTTGAGTGTATTTTGAATGATTACAGCTGCTCTATTTCTTTACATTTGTGAAAAAACCATGAGGCATTTTGGTTTTCAAGGGCCAAATCCAAACTGTGGGTGAATTGTGGATGATCACCATATTTTTGTAACCACTTGTGCTCTCAAATAAGGCTTCCAGCATAGATTTAGATTCCCTGGAAGGTGTTGGAAGCCTTTCCGATGGCGGTGCAGGATGGGGCGTGTTGCGTGTTGCATACAGCAAGTATGGGTGGGACAGGGAAGGGATTTAAATTGTACACTAAGGACTGGGAAAAGCCCTTATGTGCAATTCAGATTTCCATCAGTGTTCATTTTGCTTGGAGATGGTGTGGAAATTTTAAGATAGGGTCCCGCCAACAGAAATTCGTACGTGCAAGGGGAAAGACCCCTGCTCGCCCACACAGGATTTATTATAAAGTGAGGATGTGGCTGCTGGATCTGATCCAAAGAGAGCTAATATTCAGTTGGGTCTAATATTATGTAATAAATGTATGTACAATGTGTAACTCAGAAAAATATGCTCAACACAAACTTATTTAGCATATCATTATTATTATTATTATTATTATTATTATTATTATTATTATTGTTATTATAGAGGAGGCGGTAGAACATCTACATATAGTACAAAACCACAATGATAATAAAAGAGACAAACTGTGGACTTCAACAGTGGAAAGGATTTTGAAAGGGGGGTTTCCAATGTATGTAATATATACGGGGTATATTAGCATACATCACAACATTTTGGATCCCGAAAACGGGACAAATAAGCTCCGCCGCCTCCTGCCCAAGCTCTTCTCCTGACCTCACACTGTCACTGCACGAAGGAAAAATTATGTCTAGCCTGTGTGTGTGTGTGAGTGTGTGTGTGAATGTCTGTATGTTAGGGAATTAGACTGCAATGTGCCAGAGGTTGATGTGAAGACTGTTTAAAATTGTAAAGAGCTACTTAATATGATGCCACTATTAAAAATGTAAACATATGTAAAATGACAATACTGATAATATGGCTGTAATATCTGACTGTGACTGCCAGGACATGTAAGACATCCATTAACGTTCTCTGTGAAAGCAGGACGTTTATAATGTAGATTTGAAAATAATAAAAATTCTACATTAAGGAATAGCATTGGTTATTGGCTGTAACAAGTCCTGTTCTGATATTTCTTTTTTTAGGTGATTTATAAGTTACTTCTTTCACACAGTAAAACAGTAGTTTTATATTGAAGGTACAGATCTAATAGCAATAGCAGTAAACAATGCATTAGTAGAGCACATTACACAATGGACCAGAGCTGTTGAACTCGTTGTGACCAATTCACCGTCTTCACCTGCTTTCCTATTGCAGCACAGGCCAGAACCTTCATCTTCCATGTCAGCCTGCCTCATATGACAGCTAAGCCACGTCCCTTTCGTGGCACCCGTGAAGCCACACCCCCTTCTCAAATTTTCTCCTTTTTTGCACAATTTTCAATATTTTTTTTAAGTATTCAATCCTCGGGGGTTTCTGGGCAACCAGAAACCCCCCATGGGTGCGCCACTGATGTTGCTACAAATTATTCCATGACTGATCTGAGTTGTGCCACATTAAAAATGATACATTTAAATGAATATATTAGTAAAGACTCATGAATGTTCTTTCTAACAGTGGGTATTTCTCCTTACTGCCTTAAGAATGGAAGGCTTATTTTCAGCTAAGTATCATAATATTTAGCTGACCTAAAAGGGCATATTTGATATACTCATAAGCTGCGAGAACAGTGATATTTTCCAAATCTGCTGACTCTGTGAGTGGAAGCTCTCGCATGGCTCTCATACAATAACACTGTTGCAGCAGTCTGTAAGTATTTGGTCCATGCCAGAAATGTTGCTAAAGAAATAAAAGCTTTTGTAGCAGTTAAAAGTGTAGTATAATACCATGGGAAATGCTTTTCTTCACAAAATGAAATAGATCAAATTACAGTCCCTTGGATCTTCAGTCATTTATGTATAATTATTCATTCAGTAATTTTGAATAATCTAGCAATAGATTATTTATATTCTGTCTAGCAATTAATTTGTTTGACACATTTCGTTTATCTCAGCTGTTTTCACACAATTATTAGTATTATAATGTAATTTCTGAATATATGAGAATCCTAAATGTTTGTTTGATACACATTTATTTATTTATGCATTTATTCATACAATGAATATTTAAAATCAAAATAAATTAGTTACGCCAATAATACTTACTAGTGCAATAGGTTTATTACATTTTAAAACACCAGTACCCAAGTGGATGCGTACCAGATAAAAACTTGTTTCATATGTTTCATAGCATATAACAAAGGTGTACAGAATGATATAGTGGCCACAGTTTTACCAGCGTCCTGGACCACTGTGATGTAAACAGCTCATTCTTGTCTGAGGGATCTGGCGTAGCTCTATTCCAATGTGTTTCGTCATTGCTGTGACTTCATCAGGGGGGTTGCCCATTTAAACCCTATAACATGGATGTGTGTCTCATACTCCAGCCTCATTGGTTCAGTGACTCTAAACATATCAGCTCTTAATAAGCTGAGGAATTACATCAACACATATCAATCAAGAAACATTGGATACATAATAAAATTTATACTAAAAAAACTATTACATAAAACCAATCTAAAAATAGCGTAAGCAGAGTAAATTAAGACATTTAGGAGAATTTTTAAAAAAAGATTTTTTGAGATAATCGCTATACATGTCCTAAATCCCACTAATAGTTAAAGTGACATAGGTAAATAAAACAGGGAACAAAGATCTATTGATAGCAAAAAGGTGGGTGGAACAATCTCTTAGGAGTAAATGGGGAGTCTATTAACAGACTTTTTAAACCAAGAGGATGTTTAAAACACGAATGCTAGAACTTACATGAAATATTACAAATAAAGGGCCAGATCCAGAACAACGCTTGTGAGCGAATTTATGCATGGCGGAGAAGTAAAATCGCGTTTTGGTAAGTACTGCGCATGCGCATCATAGAAAATGCGCTCCGTAACATAGCATAAATGTGAGCATATGGGCCATTCACGTATGTGTCACGTAAATACTTATGTGTGGGCATGCCAATTTTACGTGAGTCCAAAATACGTCTGAAATACGTTATGTAGGCGGGGGTTTTCTATTTAAAGTGTACAGTATGGGCGTGCTTAGCTGCGTAAATACGTGTTGCCCATACGTACGTGAGCGGATCACATCGGTTACGTTGCCAAAAGTTAAGGTAGGGTTTGGAAAGCGTATCTTGGTCAAAATACGTACATTCAAGGGGTGTGCCAAGGGGAGTGTATAGAAGGCAAGGAAACGTATTGCAAACGTAGCTCTGGATCTACCCCATTGTGTTTAAAGACAGGGGAAGATGAGTGGAAACTAACCTATACACTGATTATTTAATCAAAACAAAATATACAAATAGAAATAACTGATTGGGTGCTAACAATAAACAACAAAAATGGTTACAATAACATATAATATTTCTATACATAATACCAGACATCCAGGGTGAAGACTTAGGAAATTAGGAAAGATTTAATTGCTGTAATTCAAAATTATTATAATGGAAACGAGGGGAAAAAAATTTATCTTTTTAATTCTTTTTTGTTCATCAAAATATTGTTACAAACTAAACATTAATAATTATCCCTCAATTATGAATATATAATTAAAAATAAACAGTAAACAACATAAAACACTAAATGAATAATATTAATAACTCTAAAATTAGTCTACTATAACTAAAATTAATATAATGACCCTCTCTCTTAAACTCCATATATAAGTGGGTGATTGGAGTGAATAAAGGAACAGCTGAAGCCACCCGGCATCCCTACCTACCTACCTCTCTAACACAATAAACTCCCTACTATATCATAACTAGAGGGAAGGATATTATAAAATCAGGGGGGGGGGGTTCTGAAACATTAGGAGGAAGAATATATAAATGGAAATCGATATATAATAAAATATGGAAATCGATATAAGAAAGTATGTCAAATCAAGATAAAAAAGTCCTTTGATTTTAATGAAAACACACCAAAAGACAATGTAAATATTAATAATCAAATTCCAGGGAATCCACTACTGTACCAGATCTTCTTTCGGAGTCTATATATATATAGAAAACAATCAATTTTGAATAAAAAGGCCCAATAAAAACTAAGTAAATAACCACAAAAATATTGTAAATATTAAAATCAAGACACCTCATAGGAACCATTTCAGTTCATACTCTTGATTTAGTCCTTGTGGATGGAGGGAATTGAATAGAAAAATTGCTTTTATTTCTGTTCTGGCTAATAAGGTCCCAGAGTCATAAATATGCCAGTTAATGGGGCCTATTTAAATCAATAATTTGATGTCCTCCACATTACTATTGTGATGGGTTTTAAAATGAAGTGACATTGGGTGTGTGTCGAGTCCCTTTTTAATATTCCTGCT
>WWET01004754.1:16414-37038 GCA_011038615.1 Limnodynastes dumerilii | reverse complement strand
TTTTGTTCCCCCCCCCCCCCCCATCGCTATGGCTAGCAGAAGCAAATAACAAATGGTGCCCTTTCCTCCTGCCCCCGTCATTCCGTTATCGATCAGGAAGTGGTGGGTTTGCAGTTCTGGCTTGGAGGCAGCGGGGTGAAGATGGCTTGTGTGATTTTTACTAAATGTTTTACTTTTGTATAAATGAGCTTGTTTACACTAATTGCACACCCTGAGGTAAACTGCAGAAATGGCGGTTGAAGCGTTGAAAATGATTTTATTAAAATCTGCCAGACAGGCACATATTTTCACTGAATTTACAGTCTCCTGAGTAACTTCTACAGGCAACACCTGTTAGGTATAGAATTCTGATGTTTTAATCGAACCTATTGTCACAGGTGTATAAAATCAAGCACCTATCTATGTTGTCTCCATTTGCAAATATTTGTGATACAAAATCGGTTGTTCTGAAGAGTTCAGTAACTTCTAACTTGGTACTGTGATAGGATGTGATAGAAGCTTAAAGGAATGGGTTTCCATGGTCAAACAGCTGTGCAAGTCTCACATTACCAAGTCCAATGCCAAGCGTCGGATGGAGTGGTGTAAAGCACACAAACAATGGACTGTGGAGCAGTGTTCTGTGGAGTGAATCAAGTTTTCTATTTGTCAGTTAGATGGGCGATTCATTCTTTTGAGGATGGCGGTTGAACGTTATCTGTCTGACTGCAGTATACTAACTGTGAAGTGTGGTGGAGGAGGGATATTGGTATGGTTCTGTTTTTCAGGGTTTGGGATAGGCTCAAGGCAATATTAATGGTTTAGCATAACAAGTCATTTTGAACAATGCTTTGCTTTCAACTTTGCTTCCAACTTAGTGGCAACAGTTCGGGGAAGGCCCATTTCGACATGACTGTGCCCCATTGCACAAAGCAAGGACACATGGTTTGATGAGTTTGGTGTAAAAGAACTTGACTGTTCTGCACAGAGCCCTGATCTCAATCTCGGTAGTTGAACTGGAATGGAGATTGAGAGCCAAGCCTTCTCATCCAACATCCAACATCAGTGCCTGACCTTTTAAATGCTCTACAGAATGAATGGACACAAATTCCCACAGAAACACTCCAAAATCACATTAACAATAATTGAATAACTGCGGTAGTGACCAGAGGAAACTGCTGCACATAACAGTTTTACTTGTGAAGGGTGTTAGGGAACTACTCACTAGGGCGGGGAGTCTGGTTTTCACTAGAGCCTCTGATGGTGAGGATAGGCTTGGCTGCAGGACACCCAGTAGGTTGTGGAACTGGAGCTATACACAGGAGGGTAGGAACGCAAACAACCACAGGCCAGGAGGCAGGCAGGAAGAGTAAAACACAGGAGAACAAAGATCAAGAGAAAGGGGCACTTAGGAATCAATGCTGATTAACTGGCAAGGCATAGACAAAACAGCAAGGAGCAGGGTAGCAGGAGCTATAACTGACAGAGGCAGTGTGCTCCTGTTTGCCTATTTACAGGGAGGCTGTCGAATCAGGTCCAAGCATCTAATAGGATAGGGTAAGTGTGTCTTGCGCCTAGTGCAAGACATAGAAGCGCCCTGGTTGCTGAGCAAACAGGACGCCTGGCGGCAAGAACAAATGCAGAAGTCGGGGAACTGCTGACAAGCAGAGGCATCCTGCTAATCACTCTTCGGGAGTCCTGGCAACCGGAAGAGCCAGGACCCGCCACAAAACACCGGGCGCAATGCCCGTGGCAAAAGGATTACTTTTACTTCTAAGTCAGAGGTATCAACTTTCATAATAAGAACAGCACAAGGTTCAGGTGGGGTGATCTGAACAAGTCTTTTAGAATTAACAGCTGTATCTGTCCAGGTGAATATGTATCCTATCTAGTCATTCTGATGAGAGGAATTTCCTTGTCAATTTTTGCACATGCATGTGTAGTGTAGTGCTATAGTACACAATACACCTGCACTGAGCAGAGTAGTAAAAAAAAAGCATAATGGGTAAAGGCATCTCAAGGTGACAGTTACAGTGGGCAGTTTGACAGCTGAGGAGCTGAGAGTAGAGCTGGGTATAGACTACATCTTTTTCTCATGATTCAGTATCGGTTGATAGGTAAAACTGGAAGTTTTAAATGATTCGATCCAACAGTGTTACATGCTGTGCATCTTTTGGAATGTACAAAGTTACACAAGATCTTCCAAACACTCATTTATCACATGACTGGAATGATCATTCAGAAATATGTAAAATAGAGGACATTGGTGCAACTTTTAAAAAATTGCAGAAATAAGTTGAGAAGGAGAATAGCTGAGGAGAATTAATTCAGAGGAAAAGTAAAAAGTACATAGCAAAGAAGGCAAAACCTTAAACAAATTGACTTTTTATTATTTTTCCGATATGTTACAATAAAACATATCTACCGCTGAAATTTAGATTAATATAGACTAGTCAAAGGCCTGTTACAATGATAGGAAAAAATATACTCCATCATGTGTCTCCACCCCCTCCAGTATTCCCCATCATGTGTCTTCAGCCCCTCCCAGTATTCTCCCTCATGTGGCTCCAGCCCCTCCCCTAATATTCCACATCAGGTGTCTCCAGCCTCCCCCGTAATCCTCCTCATTTGTCTCATGCCCCCCCCCAGTATTCCCCATCATTCCCAGCTCTGACCACAGAAAGCGCGAGAACTTTAGCTCCCTGGAGTCTGTGTTCCGGGATTAGAAGTTGCAGCTGAAGAACCTGTCTGATGTCCCAGCGCACAGACTGTGTCTGTGGTCAGAGGGGAGAGCAGCAGGAACTACATTTACCCTGCCTCCCTGCTCTGATCACAGACACAGCATGATAACTACAGCTTTGAGGAGTCGAGACACCAGCCGGGGGATGCGATTACACAGGAGAGAGGGTGAGAGGGTAAGCAAAGGGCAGGAGCAGGGGGACCTGTGGCATATGGAGGGGCGCTTCTGTTCCTCACTGTAGGACATGTGCAGTAGTGTGGACGCTACTGCGCATGTGTATACCGGTGAGGAGCATAATGGCTTTTATATAGATACATATGCTATATTTGCAACATAAAGATATCAGAGCATATGTCAGCAAGAGCTTTTAACAATAAAAAAAATTATAATAACAGCTACTGAGGAGTAAACTTTTATAGATTACCTTTTAAACAATCAAGAAGGCTATACAGTATGTGCACCAATGAAAAATATTGCCAGATAATAACATTTTCTATACCTTGTGTCTATACACTTGTGTGTGTGTGTATACACGCATATGAATATATAAATATGAGGTAACAGGAATTTTTTAAAGCTGATACATTATAGCTGTAATAAAGAGATGGTATATAGAGGTTATCTGAGAAAAATAAAGTGGAAAACAGGGTCAGAATTGTGGTAAAATTACAGAAGTAAAAAATTATGATCAATTTATTGGTAATATATTGACTATTTATTTGCAATGCATGTATTATATATCTAGTTTATTATTAATGTATTGGTATTTATCATTAATTGGCAAACATAATCACCCATTGGTTAACGTGTCTTATTATTAGCTTCATTTTAAAATAAATATATTTATTAATTACTTAGGAGGTTCTTTTGCAATAAACAATAACTCCTTATAATGTAATTAGTACATTGTGTGAAGTATAATTGCTTGTGTATGTGGGAGGTGGCGGGAGATGTCCATTTTGGTCACCATTTATTCTGTATGCTGTAAAGACACATATAAAGGTGAGACATTCATTATAATTCATTATCTCCGTTTTCCGTGCGTATTTTCAGGTACGTTTCAACTGCGCATGCGTAGTAACTTTTTATACGCTGTTCACGTAGACTATACATGCGGAAGTGCCTCACGGACGGACTTGTGAATCGCACGTGGCTAAATATGCACAGAACTCCCACGGAAAAATACGCACAGAGGAATTTATATAGAAATGGGCGGAGGAGGCATTTAAATTAAGGGAAGTTGGCGCGATTATAAAGATACGCACGGACGGAGGGCACATACGCTTGGAAATGGCCACGGAAAGTTACAGCTGGTCTATGGAGGCAGAAGTCTCCGTGGGCACGGATTAGCAAGGGGAGTGACTGGGGTTTTGGTGGGTGTTACTTGCTCCATCCATCCGATCGCCAGACAGATCTCTGAATACGGCCCTGGGGGAGGAGGGAGGCATTTAAATTGGGCTGGATTAGGCACTTACGTAAGACAAGGCATTACATTTCCCTTTAAAAATATACTTATAATAAATAGGTCATGTGTATAAATTATATTTTGCATTACAAAGGAATCATGGGCACTACCAGGAAGTTTGGCACAAATACTTCTAATGAGTAGTGAGTCATCACATACAACCTGAATATACGTGGAATGAAAATGTTTTTGATTGTTAAAGAATTGATTTATTGACTTGCAATAGTAACATGTGTTCCATCAACTGCTTGAATAATATTTGTGAAGCCAGCTATCTGATGGAATTGTTCTTTGATTGGCAATAGATTGTCATCATCTGGGGTAAATGAATAAAGTGGTACATTCTGTGGTGAAATGCCCTCAGTAACTGCTTTAGCATATGACTTAAGAAGGACTGGGACATTCCATAAAACTTCCTACTCGTTATGGAAGCTGGACATATATAAAGGTCAAAAATGGAAGCTGGACACACAGAGGGGGCAGATAAGGAGGCTGGACACATATGAGGGGTAGAAATGGAAGCTTGACACATATAAGGGGCAGATATGGAAGCTGGTAACACAAGGGGCAAAAATGAAAGCTACACACATAGAAGGGGCACAAATGAAAGCTGGAAACATAAAAGTGAGAGAAAGGGATGCTGGACAAACATACAAGGGGCGTATTTAAAGGCTGGACATACATTAAAGGTGCAGAATTGGAGGCTGAACACACATACGAGGGGCAGAATTGGAGGCTAGTTTAGATGTTTAGATGTTTAGATGGCATAAATAATCCATTCACATATATGGAATGTTAGTATGTTTATTTTTTGAGCTAATGAAAAATGTAATCTTTACTAGAGGAGCTAGAATTTAACCAGAGTGACAAATGTGACAACTTCACTTGCAACACTCTCCACATCCAAATAATCAACAGTTCTGCAACTTTGCTTGTTGAGTCTTTATTATTTATACTTTCAGTTTACATCTGACAGCAAATAATTGGTACAAAGGCAAACCATTATAGGTGGCTGTTTGGTAACAAATTTGGAACGCATGTATCAAGGTGATTTACAGAGGTGGGCTGGACCGAGGGGCAGGGTGCCATGTGCCCCCCCCCAGGCTGATCCACCATCGGTGGTTTTAGGGCCGCCTCTGTGCAGCCCAGGGCCGGCTGGCTGGCCGACCAGAGTGGGGACTTATGTCCCCACCTGGTCCACGACTCAAGAGCGGACCATTAAACTGTGGAACCAGGGCACTGTGAGGCTTAAAGAGCGCCCTGGTTCCTCGGCGACGACGTGCTGGGCGAGATGACGTCATGGACGTGACGCTCAGCAGTGCACATATTAGGAAGAGACAAGCGGAAGAAGCTGAGGAGCGGAGCGCATAGGAAAAAGATGCAGAAAAGAAGAAAAGAAAGGAACTAAAGGAAAGGTAAGAAAGAACAGAGAAGGATTCAGTGTGTGTGTGTGATTGTATGGACATAAAAAAAAGTATGGGCAGTGTGTGTGTGTGACTGTATGGGCATTAGAAGGTATGGGCAGGGGGTGTGTGTGACTGTATGGGCAGTGTGATATAATGGGCAGTGTGATGTTATGGGCAGTGTGATGTTATGGGCAGTGTGTGTGTGTGTGTGTGTGATTGTGTGTGCAGTGTGATGTTATGGGCTGTGTGTGTGTGATTGTATGGGCAGTGAGTGTGTGTGTGTGTGTGTGTGTGTGTGTGATTGTGTGATTGTGTGATGTTATGGGCTGTGTGTGTGTGTGATTGTATGGCATTAGAAAGTGTGGCCAGTGTAGTGGTATGGGCAGTGTGTGTGCTAATATCATACATATACGGTACAGTACAGGGACTCAACGCCAACACGCAGCAGTTCACCCCTAGCTGTAATTTTTGTTTTTACTTTCCCTCTTTCTAGCTTATTATCTAGTTATATTTTTTTATAACTGCGTTTTTAGATTATATGTGAAATTTGGTTATAGTTACCTATACGCATAATGGAATTTAGAATTTTGTACATTTTTTATGTTTCTATACAAAGCATTGCACGGCATAAGAAAGTATTAGCAGTGTGATGGTAATGGCAGTGGGTGAGTAACTGTATGGAAATTAGAAAGTATGGCCAGTGTTATGGTATTGGCAGTGTGATGGTATGGGCAGTGTGATGGTATGGGCAATGTGATGGTATGGCCAGTGTGATGGTAATGGCAGTGTGATGGTAATGGCAGTGGGTGAGTGACTGTATGGAAATTAGAAAGTATGGCCAGTGTGATGGTATGGCCAGTGTGATGGTAATGGCAGTTTGATGGTTATAAATAGGATTAGCAGCGGGATAAATGGTATGGGCAGTGTAATGGTGTGGGCAGTGATATTGCTAGTATGGCAGCGTGATAGTGAAAATAGGATGGGCAGCAGCATAGGTAGCATGGGAAGCAGTAACGAAAGGCCGATGCCACTTAAATAATATGTTACATTGTGTGACCTAATTAATATGTTAGATTGTGCGACTTAATAATTTGTTACATTGTGTGATTTAATTAACATTTAAAATTGTGCTACTTAATATGTTACATTGATGTATATCATTTGTCAGGCCTTATGCATTCTCTGATATTACACCATGGTAATGACACTTATGATGATTTTAAAACTCCTGATGGTGATGCAGCCGACTATTACACTGGTTATTCTGTGTATAATGTTAACCTTAAAGTGCTCCAGTGGCTTACTGACAACCACCCTTTAAGAACGGGTTATGGGCCGCTGCTGTGGGATTGCCCCCCAGGCTAAAATTTGCCAGCCAGCCCCTGGTGATTTAGGAACACATAATGAATAAGCAGACAACACTCAACACTATAGACATGAGAGCTAGATTTGTTAGACATTTTCTTTAGAAAAAGGCTCATGTAACGTCTCTTGGCTATTTATATTTTAGTATGTCCTTTCCTTAACATGCAATACAGCTTTGGCAATTCAAAATGCGGACATGATGAATTTTTTTAATCTCTCACACATGGGGCTGGATCCAGATTTAAGTAAGTGCTGGGCTAAACCATGTTGATTTTAGGGGGAGTCAAGTTAATTGTATTCTTTGCATGCAGGGATATATCTTAGAATTGCTTACTGCACACAGATACTGATCAGCTTTACTATCACACTGTTATTTAGACTTGGGATAGGAAACATCACCTCTCATCTCTAATACTGTTTACAACAGATGAAATATGACTCCCTTGCAATCACAATGGTTTAGCCCAAGAGTAACTAAGTTCAAGCACTTAACTAGGTCTGGATCCAGGCCATGCACCCTAACTTATACGTACTTAAATGTATTTACAACATCTGTATGTGTACTGCTAAGTGTGACATGCTATTGACTGTTTTTTTTTACTAATTGATTACTAATATATTCTTAAAATACTTATTGTATTGCATTGTCACATGCTTATGATTATTGTGTAATCTAAGTAAGTGTATCCATGTAATGTTTACCATTAACACTTGTGAATCTATTACATTTTCAACCAATAGCAAAAAAAATTTTCATTAATATTAAACTAAAAAAGGATTACCTACAGTATAAAAACTGTATAAGAAACCTAATTTATGTAACATGAGATTAGGCTTAATTAGACCACATAGCTGTGCACTGTAATTGTAAATATAGAGAATGTTGAAATAAAAAGTTATTTTTTTAATCAAAATATGTAATGTAAGATATATAGAAAAGTTAAATAGGTGTCCTATATATTCATCAAATACCTCAACTGAGACTCTATCAGCAATGTGTGGGATATTGGCATAAAGTCTACTGATGTCAAAAGTGACTAAAACATAATGCTCACTAGGAGATTAACTGTGTTAAGATGTTTCAGTCAGTAGAAGATAGTGGTGTCTATTGGTACATTGGACAACTGGTTGTAATAAGAAGTCAAAATACTGGGATTATGGTTAACAGAGGGAGTCCCATGAGGAAATAATAGCATGATCTGTTGGGTCAGAAGATTTAATGAACCTTTAGGAAAATATATTTCACCAGACTCTTTGAAGGATACTGTTGTTAACAATTATTCAACAGCTTCAGTAAGGCAATGTTTAATGTTGTGTTTAATTTCCTTGGTAGGGTCAAAAAACAAGACTTGCCATCATCCAGCTGTCATTCACTCTCTTTTACAAATGCAGCACTATGAAGCATAACCACGGCTGCCCCCTTGTCAGTCAGACATATCACAATGTCAGTGTTATTGCATGATTGTTTAATAGCCTGCATCTCAATACAGAAAAGGTAAAAATGTAATGTCGCTCTTAGGCCATTGTTCTAATATATCAACTGTCTAATGAGGCAAATGAAAGTCACAATTGAGGCTTGTTGCACTGGAGGATAAACTTTTAATTTATGTTTATTCATAACAGCTGGAGTCTCTTAAAATTGAATTGATGTTGAAACCTACAAAGGTAAACTTATATATAATTCCCTCTATGAATGACACTCCAACTATAGGCTTTGGTATTGTAGAGTTTGGTATTGTATGTTTATATACTCAGCAAAACAGAGCGGTCCTTGAAATTTTAAAATAAAAGATTTCGGAAGACCCTGCTGGTCTAACATTTTAGTTCTATTACTAAAAATACTTAAGAGAAAAAGTTTCCTTAATGTTCTATTAACTCACTTCTTATATGTCTGCAATGCAGGGAAATTATAATTAGGAAATTTTTAAAAACGTAGTAACAAGAATTTTTTTTTTCAAAGGGCCATTTGTATTTGCTAATTTTTGATTTTGTGTTTTTGTGGATATTATTATATATAAGTATTGTCACATTTACATTTTTCCAACTTTGACATCCAAAAAACTATGGCTTTCAATAGCTCAGTATTTACCAACTGTATATTGCTCAAGGAACTCTTCAAGTGAACAGCATTAGCATAACTTTCTATTGTCTGTGCATCTGCAGGTTTCCTTGACAACACTTTGGTGTCCTTTTTAGATTTTTTTGCTTTATCTTTTGAGCAGTTTTACATTTCAAGCCCCACGGCATGCATTAGGTAGTCAGTCCCCGGTTAGAAAATGCCAATTTCGAAAATCTGTATTTCGACCACTAAATTGCGAATTTTCGCTATTTCGAAAGTTCGCAATTTCGAATTTTCGCTATTTCGAACGTTCCCTATTTCGAATGTAATAGGTTACGAAACATGCACATTTCGATTGTATTTCTATTTCGATTGTTGTATTTTCGATTATTCTCTATTGCTATTATTCTCAATTTCGAACAATTCTATTTCATAAAGCTCCCTATTCAGAATATACTTCCATTTCTACATTTCTATTTTCGAATTTTCTCTATAACTCCCTATTCAGAATATACTTTTATTTCTACATTTCTATTTTCGAATTTTCTCTATAACTCCCTATTCAGAATATACTTTTATTTCTACATTTCTATTTTCGAATTTTCTCTATAACTCCCTATTCAGAATATACTTTTATTTCTACATTTCTATTTTCGAATTTTCTCTATAACTCCCTATTCAGAATATACTTTTATTTCTACATTTCTATTTTCGAATTTTCTCTATAACTCCCTATTCAGAATATACTTTTATTTCTACATTTCTATTTTCGAATTTTCTCTATAACTCCCTATTCAGAATATACTTTTATTTCTACATTTCTATTTTCGAATTTTCTCTATAACTCCCTATTCAGAATATACTTTTATTTCTACATTTCTATTTTCGAATTTTCTCTATAACTCCCTATTCAGAATATACTTTTATTTCTACATTTCTATTTTCGAATTTTCTCTATAACTCCCTATTCAGAATATACTTTTATTTCTACATTTCTATTTTCGAATTTTCTCTATAACTCCCTATTCAGAATATACTTTTATTTCTACATTTCTATTTTCGAATTTTCTCTATAACTCCCTATTCAGAATATACTTTTATTTCTACATTTCTATTTTCGAATTTTCTCTATAACTCCCTATTCAGAATATACTTTTATTTCTACATTTCTATTTTCGAATTTTCTCTATAACTCCCTATTCAGAATATACTTTTATTTCTACATTTCTATTTTCGAATTTTCTCTATAACTCCCTATTCAGAATATACTTTTATTTCTACATTTCTATTTTCGAATTTTCTCTATAACTCCCTATTCAGAATATACTTTTATTTCTACATTTCTATTTTCGAATTTTCTCTATAACTCCCTATTCAGAATATACTTTTATTTCTACATTTCTATTTTCGAATTTTCTCTATAACTCCCTATTCAGAATATACTTTTATTTCTACATTTCTATTTTCGAATTTTCTCTATAACTCCCTATTCAGAATATACTTTTATTTCTACATTTCTATTTTCGAATTTTCTCTATAACTCCCTATTCAGAATATACTTTTATTTCTACATTTCTATTTTCGAATTTTCTCTATAACTCCCTATTCAGAATATACTTTTATTTCTACATTTCTATTTTCGAATTTTCTCTATAACTCCCTATTCAGAATATACTTTTATTTCTACATTTCTATTTTCGAATTTTCTCTATAACTCCCTATTCAGAATATACTTTTATTTCTACATTTCTATTTTCGAATTTTCTCTATAACTCCCTATTCAGAATATACTTTTATTTCTACATTTCTATTTTCGAATTTTCTCTATAACTCCCTATTCAGAATATACTTTTATTTCTACATTTCTATTTTCGAATTTTCTCTATAACTCCCTATTCAGAATATACTTTTATTTCTACATTTCTATTTTCGAATTTTCTCTATAACTCCCTATTCAGAATATACTTTTATTTCTACATTTCTATTTTCGAATTTTCTCTATAACTCCCTATTCAGAATATACTTTTATTTCTACATTTCTATTTTCGAATTTTCTCTATAACTCCCTATTCAGAATATACTTTTATTTCTACATTTCTATTTTCGAATTTTCTCTATAACTCCCTATTCAGAATATACTTTTATTTCTACATTTCTATTTTCGAATTTTCTCTATAACTCCCTATTCAGAATATACTTTTATTTCTACATTTCTATTTTCGAATTTTCTCTATAACTCCCTATTCAGAATATACTTTTATTTCTACATTTCTATTTTCGAATTTTCTCTATAACTCCCTATTCAGAATATACTTTTATTTCTACATTTCTATTTTCGAATTTTCTCTATAACTCCCTATTCAGAATATACTTTTATTTCTACATTTCTATTTTCGAATTTTCTCTATAACTCCCTATTCAGAATATACTTTTATTTCTACATTTCTATTTTCGAATTTTCTCTATAACTCCCTATTCAGAATATACTTTTATTTCTACATTTCTATTTTCGAATTTTCTCTATAACTCCCTATTCAGAATATACTTTTATTTCTACATTTCTATTTTCGAATTTTCTCTATAACTCCCTATTCAGAATATACTTTTATTTCTACATTTCTATTTTCGAATTTTCTCTATAACTCCCTATTCAGAATATACTTTTATTTCTACATTTCTATTTTCGAATTTTCTCTATAACTCCCTATTCAGAATATACTTTTATTTCTACATTTCTATTTTCGAATTTTCTCTATAACTCCCTATTCAGAATATACTTTTATTTCTACATTTCTATTTTCGAATTTTCTCTATAACTCCCTATTCAGAATATACTTTTATTTCTACATTTCTATTTTCGAATTTTCTCTATAACTCCCTATTCAGAATATACTTTTATTTCTACATTTCTATTTTCGAATTTTCTCTATAACTCCCTATTCAGAATATACTTTTATTTCTACATTTCTATTTTCGAATTTTCTCTATAACTCCCTATTCAGAATATACTTTTATTTCTACATTTCTATTTTCGAATTTTCTCTATAACTCCCTATTCAGAATATACTTTTATTTCTACATTTCTATTTTCGAATTTTCTCTATAACTCCCTATTCAGAATATACTTTTATTTCTACATTTCTATTTTCGAATTTTCTCTATAACTCCCTATTCAGAATATACTTTTATTTCTACATTTCTATTTTCGAATTTTCTCTATAACTCCCTATTCAGAATATACTTTTATTTCTACATTTCTATTTTCGAATTTTCTCTATAACTCCCTATTCAGAATATACTTTTATTTCTACATTTCTATTTTCGAATTTTCTCTATAACTCCCTATTCAGAATATACTTTTATTTCTACATTTCTATTTTCGAATTTTCTCTATAACTCCCTATTCAGAATATACTTTTATTTCTACATTTCTATTTTCGAATTTTCTCTATAACTCCCTATTCAGAATATACTTTTATTTCTACATTTCTATTTTCGAATTTTCTCTATAACTCCCTATTCAGAATATACTTTTATTTCTACATTTCTATTTTCGAATTTTCTCTATAACTCCCTATTCAGAATATACTTTTATTTCTACATTTCTATTTTCGAATTTTCTCTATAACTCCCTATTCAGAATATACTTTTATTTCTACATTTCTATTTTCGAATTTTCTCTATAACTCCCTATTCAGAATATACTTTTATTTCTACATTTCTATTTTCGAATTTTCTCTATAACTCCCTATTCAGAATATACTTTTATTTCTACATTTCTATTTTCGAATTTTCTCTATAACTCCCTATTCAGAATATACTTTTATTTCTACATTTCTATTTTCGAATTTTCTCTATAACTCCCTATTCAGAATATACTTTTATTTCTACATTTCTATTTTCGAATTTTCTCTATAACTCCCTATTCAGAATATACTTTTATTTCTACATTTCTATTTTCGAATTTTCTCTATAACTCCCTATTCAGAATATACTTTTATTTCTACATTTCTATTTTCGAATTTTCTCTATAACTCCCTATTCAGAATATACTTTTATTTCTACATTTCTATTTTCGAATTTTCTCTATAACTCCCTATTCAGAATATACTTTTATTTCTACATTTCTATTTTCGAATTTTCTCTATAACTCCCTATTCAGAATATACTTTTATTTCTACATTTCTATTTTCGAATTTTCTCTATAACTCCCTATTCAGAATATACTTTTATTTCTACATTTCTATTTTCGAATTTTCTCTATAACTCCCTATTCAGAATATACTTTTATTTCTACATTTCTATTTTCGAATTTTCTCTATAACTCCCTATTCAGAATATACTTTTATTTCTACATTTCTATTTTCGAATTTTCTCTATAACTCCCTATTCAGAATATACTTTTATTTCTACATTTCTATTTTCGAATTTTCTCTATAACTCCCTATTCAGAATATACTTTTATTTCTACATTTCTATTTTCGAATTTTCTCTATAACTCCCTATTCAGAATATACTTTTATTTCTACATTTCTATTTTCGAATTTTCTCTATAACTCCCTATTCAGAATATACTTTTATTTCTACATTTCTATTTTCGAATTTTCTCTATAACTCCCTATTCAGAATATACTTTTATTTCTACATTTCTATTTTCGAATTTTCTCTATAACTCCCTATTCAGAATATACTTTTATTTCTACATTTCTATTTTCGAATTTTCTCTATAACTCCCTATTCAGAATATACTTTTATTTCTACATTTCTATTTTCGAATTTTCTCTATAACTCCCTATTCAGAATATACTTTTATTTCTACATTTCTATTTTCGAATTTTCTCTATAACTCCCTATTCAGAATATACTTTTATTTCTACATTTCTATTTTCGAATTTTCTCTATAACTCCCTATTCAGAATATACTTTTATTTCTACATTTCTATTTTCGAATTTTCTCTATAACTCCCTATTCAGAATATACTTTTATTTCTACATTTCTATTTTCGAATTTTCTCTATAACTCCCTATTCAGAATATACTTTTATTTCTACATTTCTATTTTCGAATTTTCTCTATAACTCCCTATTCAGAATATACTTTTATTTCTACATTTCTATTTTCGAATTTTCTCTATAACTCCCTATTCAGAATATACTTTTATTTCTACATTTCTATTTTCGAATTTTCTCTATAACTCCCTATTCAGAATATACTTTTATTTCTACATTTCTATTTTCGAATTTTCTCTATAACTCCCTATTCAGAATATACTTTTATTTCTACATTTCTATTTTCGAATTTTCTCTATAACTCCCTATTCAGAATATACTTTTATTTCTACATTTCTATTTTCGAATTTTCTCTATAACTCCCTATTCAGAATATACTTTTATTTCTACATTTCTATTTTCGAATTTTCTCTATAACTCCCTATTCAGAATATACTTTTATTTCTACATTTCTATTTTCGAATTTTCTCTATAACTCCCTATTCAGAATATACTTTTATTTCTACATTTCTATTTTCGAATTTTCTCTATAACTCCCTATTCAGAATATACTTTTATTTCTACATTTCTATTTTCGAATTTTCTCTATAACTCCCTATTCAGAATATACTTTTATTTCTACATTTCTATTTTCGAATTTTCTCTATAACTCCCTATTCAGAATATACTTTTATTTCTACATTTCTATTTTCGAATTTTCTCTATAACTCCCTATTCAGAATATACTTTTATTTCTACATTTCTATTTTCGAATTTTCTCTATAACTCCCTATTCAGAATATACTTTTATTTCTACATTTCTATTTTCGAATTTTCTCTATAACTCCCTATTCAGAATATACTTTTATTTCTACATTTCTATTTTCGAATTTTCTCTATAACTCCCTATTCAGAATATACTTTTATTTCTACATTTCTATTTTCGAATTTTCTCTATAACTCCCTATTCAGAATATACTTTTATTTCTACATTTCTATTTTCGAATTTTCTCTATAACTCCCTATTCAGAATATACTTTTATTTCTACATTTCTATTTTCGAATTTTCTCTATAACTCCCTATTCAGAATATACTTTTATTTCTACATTTCTATTTTCGAATTTTCTCTATAACTCCCTATTCAGAATATACTTTTATTTCTACATTTCTATTTTCGAATTTTCTCTATAACTCCCTATTCAGAATATACTTTTATTTCTACATTTCTATTTTCGAATTTTCTCTATAACTCCCTATTCAGAATATACTTTTATTTCTACATTTCTATTTTCGAATTTTCTCTATAACTCCCTATTCAGAATATACTTTTATTTCTACATTTCTATTTTCGAATTTTCTCTATAACTCCCTATTCAGAATATACTTTTATTTCTACATTTCTATTTTCGAATTTTCTCTATAACTCCCTATTCAGAATATACTTTTATTTCTACATTTCTATTTTCGAATTTTCTCTATAACTCCCTATTCAGAATATACTTTTATTTCTACATTTCTATTTTCGAATTTTCTCTATAACTCCCTATTCAGAATATACTTTTATTTCTACATTTCTATTTTCGAATTTTCTCTATAACTCCCTATTCAGAATATACTTTTATTTCTACATTTCTATTTTCGAATTTTCTCTATAACTCCCTATTCAGAATATACTTTTATTTCTACATTTCTATTTTCGAATTTTCTCTATAACTCCCTATTCAGAATATACTTTTATTTCTACATTTCTATTTTCGAATTTTCTCTATAACTCCCTATTCAGAATATACTTTTATTTCTACATTTCTATTTTCGAATTTTCTCTATAACTCCCTATTCAGAATATACTTTTATTTCTACATTTCTATTTTCGAATTTTCTCTATAACTCCCTATTCAGAATATACTTTTATTTCTACATTTCTATTTTCGAATTTTCTCTATAACTCCCTATTCAGAATATACTTTTATTTCTACATTTCTATTTTCGAATTTTCTCTATAACTCCCTATTCAGAATATACTTTTATTTCTACATTTCTATTTTCGAATTTTCTCTATTGTTATGGTACCCCGGGTTTACCCCGACAGGGGACCAGGGTGACCAGAGGGTAGAAAAGTAAAGAGCGGGTAACTCACCGGTTTGTAGAGCCTGATGTCTGTCTGAGTTTTCGCCAGAGCCCCTGAAGGTGGGGATGGACTGGAGCTGGTAGGACTTGTCAGGATACGCACCTTTAGAGAAAACCCGGGAGAGGAACAGGAAGAACAAGTTAGAAAATCAGATTAGACAGCAGGAAGATCGCAGTGGGAAATAGGCCGGTCAGAAGAAACCACACCGGGACTAACAATACAAAAAACACAGAACGGACTCAAAGGGCAAGATGGGGCTGACGGGACAGACTGGACGTACAATACAGACAAGGACAATCACACTCACACTCAAACAGCTGGAACCCCCAAATGGGTTAACAGACACAGTCAGACAGGGAAATGAGGAATACACAGATATGGGGAAAACACAAAGGAGAGAGAGTATGGGAACCAGAGACAAAATAGGAGCAATGGCAAGGAAACTGGACAGGAATAAATCAGGGCACTCAAGATCAAGGAAAAAGCACTAAGGCACAAGGCAGAGAGAGAGCAAACAAGACTGGCACAGAAACACAAGAGAAACTTCTGCAGGCGCTGGAGGCTATTTAACTGAGAGCTGGCCAATGAAAACAGGCAGAGAGCGCGCCAACAGAAGGTACTGGTGTTGCTGCGGCAACCAGGGCGCCTGCAGAGTGGAGCCGACAGAGGAAGGAAAAGAGCGTCTGCGTTGCCTTGGCAACGTCAGACGCACAGCGCCGGAAGATCGTGGGAAGGCAGAGACCGTGCGTCTGAGGAGAGGGACGGATGCCAGGGCTGGAGAAGCGACTGAAGGTAAGGAGGAAGGCGCTGCAGGGGTGAGTATAGGTGCAGGGAGGCTGAGACCAGCAGTCAGCACGTGACGCTGTCAGTGCCGGCTGACAGTATGCCATATATTTAGATAGATTAAGCACAATTCTGTCTGTAAATAAAAAGAAGCTTTGAGTACTGCATACTCTGAGGTCAATGTAATAAAAATAATAATTAAATGCCAGGAAGGAGAAAGAGAGCAGAAATGTAAATACTTTCTTTGTATCTCTGCCCTCTCCTTTAAATAGAGCCCTGTAATTCTCTTGATGAGCTGTTTCTTCTTCTGAATACTATCTGTTCTGGTTTTATTGATTTTCAATCATTGGACCGAATCCAGACTCCTACACGCTTTCCGTACATGAGAGGGTCTTTCAGTACAAACGAGAGGAGAGTGTACCCCTTTGTCACTCCCCTATCTTGAGCGGGCTTTATGGCAGTTACACCATAAGTGAAATGCGCAGATGAGTGGTCCATACAACTGCTGATCCACTCTTACAAAACTTAGATCCGGATCCAGACTCCTGCTCAGTTTTCGTACGTGCTGGTGTCTGTCCATCCGACAGAGAGAGTGAACTCCCCCCTGTCACTCCCCTCTCTCGTACAGTCTTTATGGCAGCTTACGCTGCCGTAAGCCTGCCTTAACTAAAATGTGTGCGGATCAGCGGTCCATATCACCGCTGATCCACACAAGTGTGGGATACCTTTCCCACACTATACACCTACCATGCACAGCCCATTTTTTCTGAAATAGCATTGTATGGAACTAAGTTCCGTACAATGCTAGGTATTTTACTAATGTAAAATGCGCCCTCCATGGCATCAAAGTGGACTACAATGACTTGCTTTGCAGGATGGCATGTGACATCTACCGCTTGGGACAGTCCTATGTGCTGCTGCATTAAACCGGTATAGTTGCGACAAGTTGCAGCCTCACCATGAAGAATGATAAAGCTGACACCAAAATATCGGCTGCATCATAATTGATAGTGTTTTTAAAATAAAAAAATATTATGTTGACATCTGTATGTTTCTCATGCCCCCCTGCAAAAAATAAATTTACACCCTCCTATTTTTGAGTCAGGCTCCTCTCTGTGCGCTCCTCACTGACGTTGGACGCGATGATGTCACGCACAACATTCAGTGAAAAGGGAGCAGGGTGGAGTGAGGAGAGCAGAGGATGCTGGGTCCCGGGCGCCCCATATTAGGTATGTATATATATATATACACTTACCGCTGGCCCTGAGTGCACAGTACCTGTTTTTCTTATGTAAAAAAAAAAAAGTACACAATACATATGTTAAATCTTGTATATAGCATGCACTATAATTACCATGTGACCAGATTTTGGCAGTTACTACCCAGTATAAGAGTATATTCTGTCTTTCAATTCCCTAACCCTTATAAAGCACTTAAAGCAGTCATAACAATACACAATAAGGTTGTTTTACAGTTATTAATTTCTTTATTGATACTCCATTTATCGTTAAAAGCTTTAAAAAAGTGTAAAAAATTACTTGGACATAATTTTTATGACACTTTACCAGTCTCCTTTTGAACATGTAAGGGCTAATGTTGATTATTTTATGTAATGTGTACTAACTATCTAATGAAGATAGAAGTTACGTGCGTAACAAGGTGTGTAAGTGCGCTGAATGGACGAAATTTTATATTTAACTATAATTAAAGACAATATAAACATTTACACAATTCTTATAGTGTTTGTTTATATGAATCTGTTTTGTAGTCTCCATATCTTTAAATGATGTTTGTTGAAAATAAGCTACAATCTACATAACCATTATGCTTTTTTCATATATTTTTAGACATTCTGTGCAAAATATACACATATATGTATTTTCAAATGTAGTGTTTGGATAGCAGTGCAGTGGCAGGAATAGCATCTGTGAAAGTGTTATCTTTTTTCCTACGGGAACAAAAAAAACATAAGGATTGCGTGAAGCTGTTGTCATTCATAGAAAATACAGCAACTTTATCAAGACAGCATCCATCTGCTCATACTGTTGTTAAAGATGTCTTTCAAAGAAAAGTTTGTTGGCTCTGAAAGATACATTTAAGATAAGTTCAAAGAATTGAGATATGAAACAAGAACAAATCAAGTTAATTCCTTTCGTGTCCACATACCCCGTTAAGCAGGTGAATCTTTTCTGTCTAGAATTATAATATATGTTGCAGTTAAGATTTAAAATGAATAAATCTACAAGAAACAGACGCATTTGGTTGATACTTATCATTATTCTTTTACCAAACAGCATTATGCAGAAGCATCCCTGACCTACACAACTGAGATAGCAATCATCCCAAAATATTCAGTGAGCAGTATTCAGCAGCTGCCAACTTCTGTACTAAAATAGATGCATAGTTGTAGCAAAATGTTAAAGCGGAAATAAACATTAAAAAAGTTTTAAATCTTTATGTAATTTGGAAACTATAAATTAAATTAAAGAAAATATTGTGACCCCACATTATACAGAAAACATCTGTGACCTATATACACAATGTAGAGAGGACACAAGTGACCACTATTCAGAGAGCACATAAGTAACCTCTATAAAAATATACAATGCAGACAGCGGTACCTAGCATGACTAGACATTACAATATAAATATTACCCACTAATTCAATTAATATTTCACTGAATTATCTTTAACTAAAAACTAATTTAGCAAGGAAAACCATATTTATTTTCATTTAATATCTTATTCAATTAACTGCTTTTCAAACAAATTGATCACTAACCATCTAGCAATCTAATGACCCACAAAATAATTTGAAGACTAGATAATAAGTTCAAAATAATTGAAAGGCATGTAATAAAACAGAAAAAAATGCTTAACTGGTTGTCCAAATCTTGAGCAAGTTCAGTGTAGCATATGTACAATTCATTTTGCATGCCAAGAGGCAACAAATAAAAATGACAGTTCCCATTGTAGTATGATAGGGGAGACTAGTGCAGGATAATATTCATATGTCCCAGTTGATTAGAAAACAGATAGGTGTTAAGGATAGTAGGTAAAGGGTGGCTGGAGGCATACAGGGGCAGAAAAGTTTGTATTGTGTGGGAATTACTAGGATGCAGTATGTATTTTATCTTAGTACTTAATCTAATAACGTTTGATTTATAATGGTGAGGGAAGTCAGAACTGGGGCATAGATTTTAATGGCTGTTGTATCTGGGGTCAGGCATCTGATTTTAAATCAAGGGTCAGCTTTTATTTGGGGTTCAGATCTCTTGATGTCACATCTGGGGTCTGATTTAAAGTGAGATGATCAGAAAATTGCTAGCCAACCTATAATGGACAATATAATGTACTATATAATAGTGATTAAAAACTGCTAATATTATCTGTATGGTACACAAGTTACCAAAAGTCCTTTTATTTGTAAATTTTACCAGAACATTTTTTTATATTGTGTAACTTCATTAGAATGCCCTCTTGTATGGTATACCATCACCAGGGGCATATTTAGAAATGAAGGGGCCCGTGTGCAGACCCCCACCTCCACCTCCCCAGACGGGCCCCCCTCTTCTTCTTCCCAACTCCATCTATATCTATACAAATGGTGATGGTCTCCAGCAGTCTACCGTTCCCAACAGTGCATCACGCAGTGATGTCAGGCGTGCGTGCACTGTGCAGCCTCATGCTCTGCAAACAGGAGAGGAGCGTGA
>WWET01004753.1:81386-92541 GCA_011038615.1 Limnodynastes dumerilii | reverse complement strand
CATTGTGCAGCGCGCACCGCGAGGGAGACAGCCGGAGTCACAGCTGCGGGGGAGAGAGCCTGACACCGCCGACAGCACAGCAAAGGTAAGATCAATGTTGCAGCCAGGCTGGGAAGGGGCAGAGATTGGCAGGACACACACAGAGGGGGCAGACAGCAGGACACAACGCAGCGCGCACCGCGAGGGAGACAGCCGGAGTCACAGCTGCGGGGGAGAGAGCCTGACACCGCCGGAGGGACAGCAAAGGTAAGATCAATGTTGCAGCCAGGCTGGGAAGGGGCAGAGATTGGCAGGACACACACAGAGGGGGCAGACAGACTGGCAGGACACAAATAGAGGGGGCAGACAGACTGGCAGGACACACATAGAGAGGGCAGTAAGGCTAAAAATAATATTAAAAAAATTAATTTTTAAAAAATTTAGACTCCAAAAACGGGGTGCGTCTTATAGAAGAGAGCGTCTTATATTTGGGGAAATACGGTATATTGCGGCGCCGGCATTCTCCTTCTTTCGTCCAGGCTCCTCCCTGCTCCCTTCTCACTCACTAAACATCGGGTGTGACGTCATTACGCACAACGTTTTGGTGATTAGTGAGGAGCGAGCAGAGAGGATCCAGGACCGAAGAAAGCAGAAATACAAAGTGAAGGTATACAAAAGAGAAGAAAGAAGGTAAGTAAATTACTTATATTAAGTATGTTGGGGCTGTTTAATATATTCATTTGTATTACTCTCTTTATTCATTTTCATTTTAGGATTTGTATTTAAAAAAAACTTTTATTGAAACAATCATTTGGAAAAGAGGAGGGCGCAAATTTATTTTTCGCAAGGGGGTTGCCAGACATGCTAGCACCGGCCCTGCATCCAGCATCCATCAATTATCCATCCGTCCATCCATCCACCCATTCATCCATCCATCCATCCATCCAGCATTCATCCATCCACCCATTCATCCATCCACCCATTCATCCATCCAGCATCCATCATTCATCCATCCACCCAATCATCCATCCATCATTCATTCATCCATCATTCATCCATCCACCCAATCATCCATCCATCGTTCATCCACCCAATCATCCATCCATCATTCATCCATCCATCATTCATCCATCCATCCATCCATCCACCCATTCATCCATCCATCCATCCATCCAGCATCCATCATTCATCCATCCACCCATTCATCCATCCATCATTCATCCATCCATCCATCCATCATTCATCCATCCATCCACCTATTCATCTATCAACCCACCCATTCATCCATCCATCCATCAATTATCCATCCATCCATCCATCCATCCATCCACCCATTCATCCATCCATCCAGCATCCATCCATCCACCCATTCATCCATCATCCATCCATCCATCCATCATTCATCCATCCATCCATCCATCATTCATCCATCCATCCGCCCACCCATTCATCCATCCATCATTCATCCATCCATCCATCTATCCATCCACCATCCATCTATCCATCCATCCAGCATCCATCTATCCATCCAGCATCCATCCATCCATCTATCCATCCAGCATCCATCTATCCATCCAGCATCCATCTATCCATCCATTCCGTCTGTCTCATTATTATTCTGTTCATTTACACCTATGAAGATCTACTGTACACTTCTATTCTATTCATAGCTTTATGTTTAAGCATGTTATTGTCTATCAATCTATCTATCTATCTATCTATCTATCTATCTATCTAATATCTATCTATCTATCTATCTATCACATATCTATCTATCCATCTATCTATCTATCTATCTATCTATCTATCACATATCTATCACACCATTGATTATTCAGTACGAGATACAGATGGTGGGCGGAGGAATGGATGCGATTGGCTAAGCTCTTATGTGTGATCCTGCGTTGCGTCCATTGCCCTCCACATACGGATAAGTTAGGGACATACGAGCCAATAAAGCACAGGGCTGTACATTCCCCTGTACGTGTGTAACTACGTCCGCTAGCCTCCGATTCTGAATCCGGCCATAGTAATATCAGTCCTACGTCCAACACCTGCTCCGATGACTTCACATAACACCACGGTCTCCTGTACAGTGACACAACTTTATTTTAGCATAAAATGAGAAATAGATTAAGTAAAATTAGAATATTGGAATAGAATATTGGAATCCATAAAACCTGATGAAAATAAATCCTGGGAATGTAATGAAGGTTATGGTCTGCAAACGTTTATTACAATCCTCTTTTCACTGCTGCCCCAATGATTATCAGGCGCTCACACAAATATTTATCAATGGATTAGATGATAAAATAAAAATACAATCTTCTCGGTACAATGAGATCCCGTCCCCGGTGGAGACTCCGCCAACACATAAAGTATTAGTATTAAGAATTCCATCAATGTTCACTTTGCTGTAAATCCATTTAATAGAAAGGTTTTCTCTTTGTTCGACGCCACAAAATGCACTATTTTTAATTGTGGAAGACTTTTGCTCAATTAATTTGCAAGTTTTCTTGTTTATTTCTCCCTCCTTCTCTCCCGTATAACCGGATTATGCAAATGCACAAATAATCTTTAAATAAGACACGGGCTGTTAGCTGCGTTAGACATAGGACGGACCTGGAATTAATCAGCGCTACACGGCTGAGCGGCCAAGAGTCAGGTCCAATATGTAGCCATCGCTGGCCGCGTTCATTAGATTTGCTGCTATTCCCAAAGCTGAATGCAAATGTCTCCAACCGAATCTGATAAATTCCCTTTTCCCGGCAACGCCTGGACTTGCTCCATTACAGAAACATATAAACATGAATCTGATGACAGATAAGACCCGGCACAATCGCAGACGTGCGTTTCCCAGACTTAGGGTGAAACGTCATATGCTGAGAGATAGCGATCAGGCGATTCTTAGTTTCAGCCTCTAAAATTTCATCTTACATTTATACAGCGTTCCCTTATCATATATGATGTTTTAATCAGCCCCGGATTGCTTCTATAATCCTATAATATAAAGCGGAAATTGCACGGTATAAATTTGGGGACTTCTTTGTCGGCTGCAAGTTAATCAATGGGATTATTTGCTTGTGGCTGGAAACATGGACATTTTTCAATTCACCTTATAAACCTAAAAGGTCCTTCTTTGGATAGGAGTATCCACTTTATTTACTAACACTGGATGCTGTAGGATAATGAAAGTAGACAGATTCCAAAACTCTGCTTATAATACATAGAAAGTGACGGCAGATAAGAGCCACATGATCCATCCAGGCTGCCCATATTTTTTTAAAACCACACTAATCATAGACCATGTTTAACCCCAATTTTAATTTAAGATTTAGGATATCCCTATAGTTATCTCAAGCTTTCTAATTGCTCTAGTATGTTAGTCTTTACCATCTCAGAAGGGAGGCTATTTCACCTGTCTGCCATTTCAGGGAAGTCATTTTTTCATACTTTTCCTCTAAACCTGTCAGTATATACACATGTCCTCATGTTCTATTACACCTCTTCCTTTATATAATGTCCCCTCCTGTACCTGTCACCCTCCAGTATATACACATGTCCTCATGTTCTATTACACCTCTTCCTTTATATAATGCCCCTCCTGTACCTGTGTCACCCTCCAGTATACACACATGTCCTCATGTTCTATTACAACTCTACCTTTATATAATGTCCCTCCTGTACATGTCACCCTCCAGTATATACACATGTCCATATGTTCTATTACACCTCTTCCTTTATATAACGTCCCCTCCTGTACCTGTCACCCTCCAGTATATACACATGTCCTCGTGTTCTATTACACCTTTTCCTTTATATAATGTCCCCTCCTGTGCCTGTCTCCCTCCAGTATATACACATGTCCTCATGTTCTATTACACGTCTTCCTTTATATAATGTCCCTCCTGTACCTGTCACCTTCCAGTATATACACATGTCCTCATGTTCTATTACACGTCTTCCTTTATATAATGTCCCTCCTGTACCTGTCACCCTCCGGTATATACACATGTCCTCATGTTCTGTTACACCTCTTCCTTTATATAATGTTCCCTCCTGTACCTGTCACCCTCCAGGTTATACACATGTCCTCATGTTCTATTACATCTCTTCCTTTATATAATGCCTCTCCTGTACTTTTCACCCTCCAGTATATACACATGTCCTCATGTTCTTTACACCATTTCCTTTTGTAAATGCCTCCTTCCGTACCTGGTTACATCCATTGATGTCTGTGAAAGCTGCTATCATATTCCCCCCTGTCCCTTCACTGCTCCAAGCTATACATGTTACTTCCTCTAGTCGTCTCTTTGTATGGTGTGTGACACAGGTCATGCACCGTTTTAACTACTCTTCTCTGCTCCAAGCTATACATGTTTACTTCCTCCGGTCTTTCTTTGAATGTTGTGTGATGCATTTCATGCACCATTTTATTTGCCTGGCATTGCATGCTCTCTATAGGTCATCGATACAGCCACACATGGAAAGATCTATTCATAATATATACATAGTGCTAAGAGACAGTCATCTGTTCATTATTCTATACCCAGTGATAGGTTCCACCCCAATTCCACATTTCCCTTCCCCCTTCATTATTACCCAATAGAAAATCAACCCTATACCTTGTATTTTAAACAGCACACATTTTAAAATGACTGACCAATCAGAACCTTTGATTATTCATATTGGTCACTCAACATCAATATCCAATTAATGTAACCTCTTACCTAAGTAAATAGAAAATGGTAAAATCTAATATTTTTGAATGAACAGCGGACTAAGAAATCTGTCATTTTTAAATCATCTGTGACATTTATTCAAATTGGTTTAAAACTATTTATGCAAAATGATTTTATTTGCATTGAACATGAGGTGCCTGAAATGCTTGTTGTAGAGAGTCTTGAAAAGGAATCACAATAAGATGCATTCACTCCATGCTGTCTTCCATCTCCCTAGTCTTTCATGATATGCCTCAAATTAGTTAATTGCGAGCCATTAAATCATTACAGTTTATACTTTGATTTATTCATGTCTTATCTCAGCTAGTGTTTATGCATAACTCATGTTATTTATGTTATTTCTCTGGAGTTGTGTCCTAAAAACCAGGCACAAAACTGTTTACTATGAATGTGTTATAAAGGTTGCAACTATTCACCATAATTATTTCACGCTATCCTCTGGAATTAGTCCACCCCGACCACGGCCGTTCTCTATTAAGTAAGAGGAATCGACCACTTACACTTTTACATGAAAACAAAAATGAAATGGAGAGCGCTGTATTTTTATGTATTCTGACTGTTATTAACTTGCAAATAAAATAACTTTGAAAACAAATATGGATTTAGCTGCAGTATAAACAGGTACAATTTTTGGTATAAAAATAAACCATTTGGTGGTCTACACAATTAAAGGGGAAGGGAAAATCTATGTGGAGAATAGGAAAGTTTAAGAAAAGAATTAACCAATGAGCAATAAATGCAAATTAATCAGACTGTCTCAATGAGAGTCCATCTAAACCAGGCTTAGACTAGTGATGACCTACATATGATCATCACAATGACCTGCTCCATAAAAAATGTCCCTCTGAAACCTCTAGGTCCGACAGAAGTCTCCTTAGAGTTATGTTCTTTGAAGGATCACACGTGTGCAGACAGCGTGGATTGGAAACGGTGGAATAGTGAGGGATATAGTGTCAGGGGGACAGGAGGAGGGAGAATAGTAACAAATGAAGCCCAATCCCGGTGTGAGTGTTTACCAGCCAAGGTGACGAGTCTCTCCGTGATCTCCTACTGCACATGCTCAGAACTGAAGCGCGCACAGTCACGGCCGGGTCAGATGTGAGCCCAACTTGCGTTCTGAGGGGCGTGATAAGGGAGGGAACAGGGCAAAGGCCAATGTACAGTAAAGGGGGGCGTCCAAGCCAGTGCAACCAATGCAGAGCCGATCACAGACGTAACAAAGGACTGTTGACATCAAAACATTTGCACCAGCCTCAGGTTATGTCTAAGTCCAGGGGGAAGGGCTGCCTTCAGAATTTGTGGGGCCCAGGACACACCAGCGGTGCCCTGCCCCCTATGTGATGTCATCGGTGATGTCACGTGGGCGGGGCCCCACAGACCTGTGTTACCCTCTGGCCGGTGCGCAGGTAATTCTTCCTTGTGCATTGGCCCTGTACCGCCTGAGGTTCTGTGTAAGTCCGGGGGGGGGGAAGGGTCGCCTTCAGAATTTGAGGGGCCCAGGACACACCAGCGGTGCCCTGCCCCCTATGTGATGTCATTGGTGATGTCACGTGGGAGGGGCCCCACAGACCTGTGTTACCATCTGGCCGGTGCGCAGGTAATTCTTCCTTGTGCATTGGCCCTGTAATGATGGCGGGCCCCCTTCAGCTGCAGACCCAGGGCAGTAGTCCCGGCTGTCCATCCCTGATGGTGGCCCTCCCAGGGGGCTGATCTTCCATGACCTATTTCATACCTTCAACCTCCTCAGTATTAACCATTCTGTTGCCCTCTGTTAATGGAATCTAAATCCGACCCCAATCCCACCAGTTCCTCCTTTCCTTTGGTGCCAGTTTCTGTCCCTCCTAAGTGCTCCGGCAATGACCTACATTACATTTGGAGGTGACCGGTTTCCTTTCCTTCTCCTCTCTCCTTCCTGAATGAAGCCCAGATTTATTCTCCAATCTTTTATAGCTTTGTCACAGTTGGTCAGACGGGAAAGTTACGACCCGGATGCCACTTTCCTTAGATATTAAAGTCTAAACTTTATTGTTTCATCAATATTTGGCTGAGATTGAAAAAATCAGCTGCGAAATTTAAAGCACTGACGACAAGACATTATTATTATAACACTTAAAAGGGCTTCGCCTGTATCCTCTCCCCACCGAGCCCTCTCGAGCCGTGATTCATGATTGTTTAAAAGAAAACGTGAAATCCATAAACAATGGCATAAAACAACGGGACATCTGTATCTCCGGGGCACAGAGAAATTCCTCTTTTATCTCGCTATGAAGATCACACAAATTTAAAGGTCTCTTCAGTCAGACAGAAATGTTTCCCAAAATACATATTGACTGCAGTTATTATGAAATCCACTAGTGTAGTGTGAAATGTTACTTACCATTAAGCTGGATCGGCTCCAAAACACATTGCTGGCTTCCAGCTCTGTGATATTTTACAAATATTTATCTTTCTTCATTGTGCTGTTTGTTTTTAATGGCTTGATGTACAGCGAGCGAGACATAATAATGTAACTACTGTGAGGACAGTATAGGTTATGGCCGGCATCTGTTGATATAGAGTCACCATGTCATACAATGGCCATCAGAGAATATTTATTTTTTAATGTCCATTTGAGCATAAAATCTGTAATAAAGACACAAACACGCACACAAATGGGCAGATTGAGTTTCTCTGCGTTATTTTGAACTGATCATGCTCAGAAAAAATTTGCATGTAATTATGTGCTAACCAGACCTGATTGCAAGAACGCTTGTGTTCAGCGGTGTGATTCGTTGGAGGGAGGGAGTGGCGTGATCTGTCAGTGAGTAGTTATATTGTACTCATTAAGTTGCATCCGATCCAGTTTCAGCAGATATCTGACCAGTGTGTACTGTGCAAAGATCTCCTAATGGGTACAGGACACACTCTCAAAATTCAAAAGATATCTTTCCATGGTTGTTCTGGCATATTAGAATCTATAAAAGAACAAATCAAAAGATTGCAGACCATTTAAAAAGATTTTTGAGTATATTTGGACAGTAAACATTGGTGAGATATCTGGTGAGATGGTCTGTGGATAGTACACAATGGTAAATTATCTGGTGAGATGGTCTGTGGACAGTACACACTGGTGAGATATCTGGTGAATGGTCTGTGGACAGTACACACTGATGAGATATCTGGTGAAACGGTCTTTTCATGGTGTGATTGGAAAGATTATCTGTTGAAAAAGCCCCAGTGTGTACCCAAACTTACTGTCTCTCATCTCGGAGGCATCATGTAAGTCTGAATAATGCCCAATCATAAGAACTATAATAATTGTTTAATATTAATAGACAAGGTTTTTTTTGTGTAATTCATGTTCATTTTACGCCACAAATTCCTTCTGGAACACAATTGGCGCTTACTTTGCACTTACGGTAAGATTGCGGCATTTCAGTGAGGCGTTTGTTACAGGACATCGCTGTTTCTTCTCTCGGTTGTTGTAATAAATTAATTATTCTCCATTTAAAAGCACAGAGTCCCCGGTAAACTCCTGACAGCCCATAAGGCTCCTTTACCTTTTCCAAAATCATCCTTAAAACTTTCACCGAGCCGGAGACGATAACATTTCTAAACACACAGCTCTTTATGCAATAAAATCCGGGATGTTGCTCCAGTGTTTGGCTTTTCAGTCTCTGTGAAATCTCAACAATGTCGATATATTTATACCAATTAAAAAGTCTAACCATCTGTTCTCCTATGATCCTGCTGTTTTACATATGTTCTGATTGTTATGTGAGGGAAGAAATACAATACTGGGCTTCATATTCCTCCTGCTGGCGCTGGCTGTTTGGCTGGAGGTAGACGGGAGAGCTGCGTGGAATGCAGCCGTAAGTCTTCTGACTCTCAGCTCACGTGTATCGGTACAAAGACAGAGGAGAGGGCAAAGTGGCGATCGCGAATGGGCGGGACTTGGTATTACAAGGTGCGAAATAGACAGGTGTAAATACTGCACCACGGCAGCAGGAGATGTGGCTGAGAGGACAGGGAAGTAGCGACCCATCCTGCACCCACAGAGCTCTAAGCTGACAGAGGCTGGCACAGAAAATACCACCCTGCATTCAGAGACTGGGTGCCAAACACCTACTTAAAATGCCAGCCTCTGTGTGCTGTCTGCAAAGAGAACACTGTCTGGAGGGGAGGGATTTGCCGTACAAGTGATCTAATTTCTGGCAGTTAACATTCTGGCATTGCCTCTAACCCTAACTCCTAACCCTAACCCTAATGCTAACCCTAACCTTAATGCTAACCCTAACCTTATACCTAAACATTACCCTAATCCTACCCCTAACTCCTAAAATGCCAGCCTCAGTGTGCTGTCTGCAAAGAGAACACTGTCTGGAGGGGAGGGATTTGCCGTACAAGTGATCTAATTTCTGGCAGTTAACATTGCATTGCCTCTAACCCTAACCCTAACTCCTAACCCTAATGCTAACCCTAATGCTAACCCTAACCCTAATGCTAACCCTAACCCTATACCTAAACATTACCCTAATCCTACCCCTAACTCCTAACATAACCCTAACCTTAATGCTAACCCTATTCCTAAACATTACCCTAATCCTACCCCTAATTCCTAGCCTAACCCTAACCTTAATGCTAACCCTAACCCTATTCCTAAACATTACCCTAATCCAACCCCTAACTCCTAACCGAACCCTAACCCAAACTCTAACCCTAACCTTAATGCTAACCCTAACCCTGTTCCTAAACATTACCCTAATCCTACCCCTAACTCCTCACCCTATCCCAAATTCCAAAGCTAATCCCAACCCAAACTTTAGCCCTAACACTATCCCTATTTCCTAAGCATAACCCTAACCCTAACCTAATATAATCCTAACCCAAACTCTAACCCTAACCCTATTTCCTAAACATAACCCTAATGCTAATACTAACCCTATTACCTAAGCATATCCCTAACCTTATTTATTAAACATAACCCTGATGCTAACACAAACCATATTTCCTAACCCAGGGCCGTATTCAGAACTCCGGCCTCATTGCATATAAGGCCGGAGTTTTCCGCTATGATGTGCTGCACATGCGCAGTAATTCTGAAACGTAATCTACGTTGCATGTTGCAATGAGGCCGGAGTTCTGAATATGGCCCCCTAACACTATTTCCTAAACATAACCCTAATGCTAACTGTAACCTAACCCTAGCCCTAATGTTACGACACTCCGGGTTTACCTGGCGGAGAACCGGAGTGGTCGTGAAGAAGATGTTGAACTGGAGTGGCGCCCCTGGATTACCTTGGAGAGGACCGAGGTGGCCACGGGAAAGAGAGAGGTAGTGACTGAGTCGACTGCCGGGGCCCTGTAACTTTTCTATCGGGGGGTCTTCACTTGAGCCCCTGATGGTGGGGATGGGTTTGGCTGCGCCCCAATAGCGTGGTCGTGCCCCGTTGAACCAGATTCGAGGAAGAGAAGAGGAAACCTGGAGTGGAAACCAGACTGAGGGGAAGGGAGCAGGAAGGCAAGCGGGAATAGGGTCAGTCCGGAAGAGACCGGACTGCGACAGACTACGTGAAATACAGAACCCGGCACGATGGACAGAAGATTGTTCACGGGACTGGACAAGACGCACCAGGACTTGCACGCACACACTCACACACACAGCGGGGCCTCCGAAGAGGTAACATAAAGCAGACACTGGAGGGATGAACAGGTACAATGGGAAGGTAGGTACAATAAGGGTGAGAACCAGGGCAGGATACACAAGGGAACTGAGGCAGGAATCAAGGCAGGTAAGTGGGTCAAACAACGGTCAGATCACTAGGCTGGAAGCACTAGGCACACAAGGTAAGTAGCAGGTCACAGAACTGAACAAACAGACTCTATAACCGGCGCCAGATGGAAGAAAGGAAGGAACTAATATACTCTCTGCTGTCCTGTGATAGGACGGCAAAAGACCAGCCCCCCAGACAGGAAGCGTTCCCCAGGAAACCAGGAACGCATAAGGAAGTGAAGGAGCGGGACGCGCGCTGCACAGAGAAAACGCGCCAAGAGACAGGTAACCAGGGAAGCGGTAACTAAGAAGCCTGTCGACAGGGGAATCCCCAGACGCACGCCGCGGGAACCAGAGGTAAGGAGGACAGCAGGGGGAACGGACGCATAACAGCAAGCCGTTTAACACCTAACCCTAACCCTACAATGACTTCCTAACATTGGGCTGGATCCAGAGCTTTTTAAGTGCATGAACTTAGTTACTCAAGGGCTAAACCATGTTCATTTCAGGGGGAGCCAAGTGAATTGTATTGTATTGTGTTGTATACTTTGCATGCAGGGATATATCTTTAAATTGCTTACTGCACACAGATACTGACCAGCTTTACTATCACACTGTTATTTATCACCTCTCATCTCTAATACTATTATATTATTATATTATTACACAGATACTGACCAGC
>WWET01004753.1:65621-80741 GCA_011038615.1 Limnodynastes dumerilii | reverse complement strand
AATGGGCTGGATCCAGACCTTGTTAAGTGCATGAACTTAGTTACTCAAGGGCTAAACCATGTTGATTTCAGGGGGAGTCAAGTTAATTGTATTCTTTGCATGCAGGGATTTATCTTTGAATTGCTTCCTGCACACAGATACTGACCAGCTTTACTATCACACTGTTATTTAGACTTGGGATAGGAAACATCACCTCTCAACTCTAATACTGTTTGCAACAGATGAAATATGACTCCCCTGTAATCAACATGGTTTAGCCCTTGAGTAACTAAGTTCATGCACTTAACAAGGTCTGGATCCAGCCCATTAACCCTAACTTCTATCCCTAATTATAACCCTAACCCTAGACCTAATCCTACCCATGACTCCTAACCTTAACTCTAATTCATAATTTAAATTCTTAACTCTAATTTCTAGCTTTAACCTTATTCATCACCTTAGCCCTCACTTCTAACCCTAATTTCTAGCCCTAAACCTAATTCTAGCCTCAGTCCTAACCCTAATTTATAACCCTAATTCCTAATCCTAACCCTAATTCCTAACACTAACATAGACCCAAACTCTCATTCCTAACCCTAACAACAACTAACCCTAACTCATAACTCTAATTCCTAAACCGAAAACGAATTACTAACCCTAACCCACATTCTTAACCCTAATTCCTAACCCTAGACCTAATTATACCCCTAACCATAGCCCCAATCCTAACCCTAACTCATAACCCCTTATTCCTAACCCTAACCTTCAATCCTAAATTTAATTATTAACACTTACACTAATCCTAATTCCTAACCTTAAGCAAGGAGAGTAATGAACCAGTGTAATGTTACGTTTCCAGCAATCAGAAAGAAGAAGAGGCAATGCTGATGTAGAGGCAATGCTAATGAAGGGGCAATGCTGATGAAGGAGCAATGCTAATGAAGGGGCAGTGCTGATGAAGGAGCAATGCTAATGAAGGGGTAATGCTGATGAAGAGGCAATGCTGATAAAGAAGCAATGCTGAAGAAGAGGCAATGCTGATGAAGAGGCAATGCGCCTGATATGTCTACTAAGCTCCACTTTATAAAGTCATTAAATATTATCCCCGATTAGGGCACAAGGCGGACACTCAGTGTTATTGGGTAAGTTAGATCAAGTATAAAAATGCCATTGCCAGCTTTGGTCCAAGTCCACGATTGAATTGAAAGCCGTGGTATTGGGAAGCTGATGCTAGGCAGATTTAGTACATCTCTGATCTGGTTCATCCCCCTCCCTATTTCTCTGTTCCGTATGTGTGAATTTACGGCATTGGTTCAGATCACTCATATGAAGAAGTGAATGGCGATGACTTGTTATTCCAATCTGAGATAGCGCCATTGGCCTACTAAGCATGAGGTGTGGCTGAGATGAAAGGGGGTTGGTGACAGCAGCTGACTCTTGGATGTCCATTCATATGAGGGGTGAGGTCAATCAGTGGTGGACCAACATTTTGGGGCCTTGAAGTTTGAACTGTTATAGGGACCCCTTCACAACCATCAACAATTGGGCAAAATCCAACAAGGTCAACTGGGGAGGGGGAGGGGAGTCCTTGAAAGCGTGCCACACAAAAACAAGGGTGCTAGACTTTAGGAAGGCAGATTTTGTGGAAATGGGGAAATGTGTAAGTGATTCTTTGGCAGAGTGGAGGCACATGAAAGGAGTACAGGAGCATTAAAAAATGCATTATTAATAGATTTGGCTGAGATGAAAGGGGGTTGGTGACAGCAGCTGACTCTTGGATGTCCATAGGGACCCCTATGCAACCATCAACAATTGGGCAACATCCAACAAGGTCAACTGGGGAAGGGGGGTGCAGTCCTTGAAAATGGGCCATACAGTGAGCCCCTTCCCACCAGTGACGAGGTCTGGGTGACCGCTGTTATCTTCATTAATGCACAAAGTGACCCTGACACCAGCCTCTATTCTGCCCCTGGCAGGATCATGAGAGCCCTCCTCTGGTTGGAGCTGTAAAAAAGTTGTTCAATACCCCTTTGAAATTAGGAGCCCTGAAATTTAAGGCTCATTAGTTTCATAGTAGATCCACCACTGAGATTAATTGTATAATCTTCAGACACATTTTTAATAAATACCCCTCCCCAAATATTGTGTCTCCATCTTATATTCCAACATAAATACTTGTTGGATTCTATATAGTCTTGTTTCTGTTATATTTCTGTATATGTTTAATACATTAATAAAACAGTTTTCAATACTGCAAAATTTTCCAACAATTCTGCTAAAACTAACGCCTGACGTTTCTCTGACCTTTTATACACAGAAATAAATATTTATTACCGTGAGACAACGGGTTTTACTGAGCTGTACATAGACATAAAAAGAGAAGGTCAAACTTTGACGCGGAGAGAACAGGCAACAAATGTTAAAGGGTTTTTTTACATTTCATTTCCTGGAAAATAAGAAAAACAGATTTGTAAAATGTAAACAAAGAAAACAATGTGTGTTTTTTCCCCCTTATATAAATAGACAGAAAGAGGTAAATTCGATAAGTATTTTCAGTGTTAGTGACTATTATGCTGTCAGGATAAAAACAACAACAACCAGAGGCTGCAAAAACACACAAGACAATATAGGAAGAGAGCGTTACAACGAGGATTATCCAGGAAAAGGGTAAAAGGGATTTTAACTGATCAGCCAATAGGCCGACTAGACTGCAGCCCAGCAGCGGACCTACATTTTTGGGGTCCTGAAGCTTGAACTGTTATGGGGCCCCTTTACAACCAGCAACAATAGGGCAACATCCAATAAGGTCCAAAAGCCCAAATGGCAGAGAACAGGGTGGTGATGGGGGGGGGGTCCCTAAAAATGGCCCATACGTTGAGTCTCTTCCCACCAGCAATGAGGTCTGGGGAACCGCTGGTATCTTCTTCAATGCACAGTGACAGCAGCCTCTATACTGCCCCCGGCCGGATCATAAAGCCATCTTCTGGCCAGAGGTGTAGATAGAGCGTCTGCCGGCTAGCACTGATCAGGGGGGTTTCCGTGTACTCAGACCCCCCCTGCATAGAGAATATTCTAAGGTCAGTAATAAGTACTTCAACCCATTGTCATCATTCTATCACTAAAATAACCTTATTTAAATAACACGCACATAAAATACTCAATCATGTTGTAAAACGCACTCTAAAAAATAATGTCCCCCAAAAAATAGCTTCAGGGCCCCTCTGGAGTTAGGGGCCCTGAAGCTTCATTGGTTGCATAGTAGATGTGTCACTGCTGCACCTTAGGGAAAATGGCTATACGAGGTGCCTCCATCAGGGGGCGAGAGAGAGCCGCTCCCCTGTACAAGCTGTCAGAGACTGAGCTTAAGACAGCACTCACACTCTATGTATGAGGCAGCGACCCCACCCAGCTCCACCCCCATTCCTGTCTGGGTCCACCTAGCCCCACCCATCCAGACTCTGGCCCCGCCTGCTTACTATGGGGTTCAATTCTGTCCCCTTCCACCCCTGTCCAACCCCTAGTGCAGCAAGGGAAGAGCCAAACATCTGAACGGATAGTAACGTTACAGAAGATAGTTTGATTTGGAAGCTGAAAATTGTAAGCAGTCATTAGAAATAACAGCCGTTCATTATCTAGAGAAGCGCTGCCGCTCTCTCATCTCCTGCGTTCTGGTGCAATTAATATTGTTAACACATCTCTTCTTACTCTTTTATTCCGTGTCATGTATTATTGTGTGGAAATGCTCTGCATAGAACCTAGATTGATAGATAAATTGGAGAAGAAAGATAATCACCGCTTCGTTTTGGCATCTTTTCATTTCCATCAGACAATCTGTCATTGTCTCCACCGAGCGACTTACGTGACCTAACAATCTGGAGAATGTTATGGAGATCAGGTTCCAGGGCCACTGATAAGTGATCGCTACAGTCTCAATTTCCATCTCTAATTGGAATCACAGTAGATGGTTATTGTGATTCACTCAGTGCGTTATTATCATAGGAAACCTTTCATTCTGTGTATTATTGAGCCGTACACATCTGTATACACGCCTCCTTACATTCCATGAGCCAGATCCAGAGCTGCGTTTCAATTACGTTTCAGGACGTAGCCTAGTAACGCTAGCGTATTTACTATGCACTCGTCTCGCTCGTACTTACTTTGTCCGTTTTACACTTCCAAAACCCGACCTTATATGCGCAGTAAATACTAATGGGGAATTTACGTCAGCGGCTAGCGTAAAATCGCTCGCGTACGTACTTCTGGATCTACCCCAATGTGGGTACGGGTGCAATTAAACTATAAAAAAAAAATGCCTGGCTTCCGGTGCAATTAATCCTAACTAATTAAGAAATGCAGCAGGTTTCTGTGTGCTCGGTGCTAGAAAGCTGCTGAACATTTGTACTGAGGGACTGGACAGGACGGGCTGTACGTCCAGGGTCATACAATGCAAGTCTTACACATTGTTATTCAGCGCAACTCAGCGAAAGACAGGGAATTATTAGTGTGATTCTAAGCCCAGACTGAGCCTCCTCAATCATATTTCTGCAGCGATCTGATTCCCGCAAGAAAAACACAACAGCAACTTTCCTCATTATGGACTGAAGCAGAGTGTGAACATCAGAGGAACGCAGGTGGAGAGTTACACCTGGGTAATATTGGGAATTTCATCTGTTAGAATCAGTATTAGAATTGCTAGGAGATGTTTCTTAGCAACCAATCAGATTTTAGCTCTCACTTTCCTATTACATACTAGAGAATGTCAGCTAGATTCTGATGGGTTGCTATGGGCAACATCTCCACTTTTCCAAACCGTCAGCTTAGTAAATCTGGCCCTTAAAGTCTAAATAAAGTCTGACTTTAAATTTGAAAGGTAATCACAACTGACTTTTATTTGCAGTTTATGCATGATTTTTTAAACATCATTTTTTTTAATTTTCCTTGTAGCATGTTTGCATTGTTTGTGTGTGTGTGTGACCTTGAGATACAAATTCTCTGTCAGTGTCATGGCTGGACTGGGCAGAAGCTTGGCCCGTCAGGGCCTTTCTTTAAGGCACGGTCTTCCAGGGCTTTTTCTCCTGTTGGAAGTATTGCGCCAGGGCACACTGGATGAGGAGCACTGGTCTAAATAACAGCATAAAAGTAACGCAGGCCATTATCTGTGTTTAATAAACAAAAGCAAAGTGTTCTCCCTGCATGCAAAGAATAACATTACCCTCCCCCCCCTCCCCCGACATTCATCAAGGTGTTACCCCAGTGTAACTTTCCACCTGTTTTCCTCTTATTTTCACACTCTGGATCCAGTCTTAAGTGGCAAACGCATTGTTGGCACCTCATAATGAAGTAAAAGGATTTTATTTTTCAGAACAATCTCTGCTATTTTGTTATTATTATTATTAAAATAAAAGAAAGAAAATAATTGTTGACACGAGATGCAGCCATGCACAGTGCAAGCAAATCAACAGCCTAAGGTCTGGAGAAGCATTTACTGTCTTCTTGGTTTTCCAGGCTTATAGAAATGAACAAATATATAAATTTAATTAGATTACATGAAATTTTTATAAAGCTGAGTTTTATTGATAAAATTAGAATATGCCACCAGCTATTAATTTTGTAGAATGACATCTCATTAGCAATTAGAGAGGATTATGTGGTTGTGATTGAGGGTAATGCACTTCCTTCACTCTATAGAGGCGGATGCTAATCAGAGCAATGATAGAAACACATCTCTAATATTCAGTCAGCAACATTCAAAGCTCCCCTAACAAGATGGAGTCAGACATGTAACTGCTGTGGGTCTGCCATTTTTTAAATTGTGTATTTAGCAAATCCTTTAGTTATAAGGCTTCTGACATATCAGTTTCCGTTTCGATCGTATATGTTAATATCCTTTATTGATTGAGAAAAATATCTAATGGTATAATTCTAGAATTGAAAAACGCGATTTTGATAAAGCATTCATGTGAAAACTAGGTCCTTGAACAGTTGTAATATTAGAATTAGTTATCATTTCAAGGTTGTTTTTTGCGAAATTCTTAATTCAGAAAATGAGCGATAATGATTAATAGCAAAGTGACGAACGATCTCTATTGCGGAGACTCCTATTTAGTTATGAAGTTCTCAGAAATCCTTTATTTATAATCATATCCATATTGAAATGTCAGAAATACAACACAGCTGTATTTATAAAAATAAATAGCGAAAGCCTCTATTTACGGATAATATTTTCTATACGGGGATTCCCACCACATGTAACTGTAGGGGGCACGAGCCCGGAAAAGAAGGGGACCTGTCAGAGGTTCACAGCTTAAAATCAGCGCCCGGAAGTCCATGTATAGGTTCAGGTTAGGAGGCTGTTAGGGAATGGTTAAGGTTAAGCTGTGGAGAGGGAATGGTTAAGGTTAAGCTGTGGAGAGGGAATGGTTAAGGTTAAGCTGTGGAGAGGGAAAGGTTAGGGTCCATAGTGTCAGACATTTAACCATCGATAACACTAAGGTTGGTATAATAATACTGTCGGCCTTAGTGAATAAGAACCCTGTTGAGATTATTTTTTTAGACATTGATTTCTGTCAGTCTATGTGAGCGTGTAAAAGCAAATAATGTAGATTTTCTATAACAAACCGTTAATAACATGCAGGGCCGCCAAGAGGATTTCTGGGCCCCGGTACAGCTAATTCTTGCCCCCCCCCATAGTTGCCAAGTATAAATACATCTGTGCCGCCGAAGCATCACAAATGTGGGGTCACTTTCCTCTTTCCTGCTTCTCACCTTTATTCCTTTTTCTTCTTCCTTCCCTTTTCTTTCCTTAGGACAGAGGACACGAAATTGTGACCGATATATCTGTGTGTGTGTGTGTCTGTGTGTATGTATATATATAAAAATGTGTGCATGTTAGATATATATATACACACACATCAGTACTATGGTTAATCACCAAAGCTAGCACACCATTAGTTGCAAAACTTAAAACCAGTTTTTATGACATATTACACAAGCATTGCCATCAGGTGAATACACACAGCTCAATGTAACAAGACATTATACACGTTTGATTTGCTGGGATGTTTCTTGGGGCTGTGTTTTTCTTACATTTTATGTGCTGTCTAAGCATGAAGCTTATCTGAACACTTAACCTTCCTTGCATAGGGGCTATTGCTAATGGCCCCATCACATGTTGGAATCGGAGCAATAGGAGGGTATTTTGGTATTTTGTTTATTTTTCTCCAGTATTAGATGCCTGAATTAGGGTGTAATGCAGGGGGTTATGCAGTTGGCTATGTTGTGATGAGTCATTTAGTGGACCATTTTGTGATGTGTTATGAATACTTTGTATGGGAATTATTGTCTTGTTAAATTGATTTGTGTGTTTTCACCTGATTATGTAATAAAACTGTTTTGAAGTTTTGCAACTAATGGTGTGCTAGCTTTGGTGATTAACCATACAGTATATATATATCTCTAACACACACATAGATATAGCGATATATACATAGCTACAGTCAGGTGCATAAATATTGGGACATCGACACAATTCTCATATTTTGGGCTCTATACAGCACCACAATGGATTTGAAATGAAACAAACAAGATGTGCTTTACCTGCAGAATTTTAGCTTTAATTTGAGGGAATTTACATCCAAAATCAGGGGAACGATGTAGGAATTACACGGTTTCTATATGTGCCTCACACTTTTTAAGGGACCAAAAGTAATGGGACAATCTATAAACAATCCTAAATCACACTTTCACTTTTTAATACTTTGTTGTAAATCCTTTGCAGTGAATTACAGCCTGAAGTCTGGAGCATAGACATCACCAGACGCTGGGTCTCATCCCTGGTGATGCTCTGCCAGGCCTCTACTGCAAATGTCTTCAGTTCCTGCTTGTTCTTGGGGCATTTTCCATTCATTTTTGTCTTTATCAAGTGAAATGCTGCTCAATCTGATTCAGCTCAGGTGACTGACTTGGCCATTGCAGAACATTCCACTTTTTAGCCTTAAAAAAACTCTTTGGTGTCTTTTGCAGTATGCTTCGGGTCATTGTCCATCTGCACTGTGAAGCACCGTCCAATGTGTTCTGAAGAATTTGACTGAATATAAACAGATAATATTATGCAGGTGACCAGTCCGGGGGTATAATCTACCATGCAGGTGACCAGTCCAAGGGTATAATCTACCATGCAGGTGACCAGTCCGGGGGTATAATCTACCATGCAGGTGACCAGTCCGGGGGTATAATCTACCATGCAGGTGACCAGTCCGGGGGTATAATCTACCATGCAGGTGACCAGTCCGGGGGTATAATCTACCATGCAGGTGACCAGTCCGGGGGTATAATCTACCATGCAGGTGACCAGTCCGGGGGTATAATCTACCATGCAGGTGACCAGTCCGGGGGTATAATCTACCATGCAGGTGACCAGTCCAAGGGTATAATCTACCATGCAGGTGACCAGTCCGGGGGTATAATCTACCATGCAGGTGACCAGTCCGGGGGTATAATCTACCATGCAGGTGACCAGTCCGGGGGTATAATCTACCATGCAGGTGACCAGTCCGGGGGTATAATCTACCATGCAGGTGACCAGTCCGGGGGTATAATCTACCATGCAGGTGACCAGTCCGGGGGTATAATCTACCATGCAGGTGACCAGTCCGGGGGTATAATCTACCATGCAGGTGACCAGTCCAAGGGTATAATCTACCATGCAGGTGACCAGTCCGGGGGTATAATCTACCATGCAGGTGACCAGTCCGGGGGTATAATCTACCATGCAGGTGACCAGTCCGGGGGTATAATCTACCATGCAGGTGACCAGTCCGGGGGTATAATCTACCATGCAGGTGACCAGTCCGGGGGTATAATCTACCATGCAGGTGACCAGTCCGGGGGTATAATCTACCATGCAGGTGACCAGTCCGGGGGTATAATCTACCATGCAGGTGACCAGTCCAAGGGTATAATCTACCATGCAGGTGACCAGTCCGGGGGTATAATCTACCATGCAGGTGACCAGTCCGGGGGTATAATCTACCATGCAGGTGACCAGTCCGGGGGTATAATCTACCATGCAGGTGACCAGTCCGGGGGTATAATCTACCATGCAGGTGACCAGTCCGGGGGTATAATCTACCATGCAGGTGACCAGTCCGGGGGTATAATCTACCATGCAGGTGACCAGTCCGGGGGTATAATCTACCATGCAGGTGACCAGTCCAAGGGTATAATCTACCATGCAGGTGACCAGTCCGGGGGTATAATCTACCATGCAGGTGACCAGTCCGGGGGTATAATCTACCATGCAGGTGACCAGTCCGGGGGTATAATCTACCATGCAGGTGACCAGTCCGGGGGTATAATCTACCATGCAGGTGACCAGTCCGGGGGTATAATCTACCATGCAGGTGACCAGTCCGGGGGTATAATCTACCATGCAGGTGACCAGTCCGGGGGTATAATCTACCATGCAGGTGACCAGTCCAAGGGTATAATCTACCATGCAGGTGACCAGTCCGGGGGTATAATCTACCATGCAGGTGACCAGTCCGGGGGTATAATCTACCATGCAGGTGACCAGTCCGGGGGTATAATCTACCATGCAGGTGACCAGTCCGGGGGTATAATCTACCATGCAGGTGACCAGTCCGGGGGTATAATCTACCATGCAGGTGACCAGTCCGGGGGTATAATCTACCATGCAGGTGACCAGTCCGGGGGTATAATCTACCATGCAGGTGACCAGTCCAAGGGTATAATCTACCATGCAGGTGACCAGTCCGGGGGTATAATCTACCATGCAGGTGACCAGTCCGGGGGTATAATCTACCATGCAGGTGACCAGTCCGGGGGTATAATCTACCATGCAGGTGACCAGTCCGGGGGTATAATCTACCATGCAGGTGACCAGTCCGGGGGTATAATCTACCATGCAGGTGACCAGTCCGGGGGTATAATCTACCATGCAGGTGACCAGTCCGGGGGTATAATCTACCATGCAGGTGACCAGTCCAAGGGTATAATCTACCATGCAGGTGACCAGTCCGGGGGTATAATCTACCATGCAGGTGACCAGTCCGGGGGTATAATCTACCATGCAGGTGACCAGTCCGGGGGTATAATCTACCATGCAGGTGACCAGTCCGGGGGTATAATCTACCATGCAGGTGACCAGTCCGGGGGTATAATCTACCATGCAGGTGACCAGTCCGGGGGTATAATCTACCATGCAGGTGACCAGTCCGGGGGTATAATCTACCATGCAGGTGACCAGTCCAAGGGTATAATCTACCATGCAGGTGACCAGTCCGGGGGTATAATCTACCATGCAGGTGACCAGTCCGGGGGTATAATCTACCATGCAGGTGACCAGTCCGGGGGTATAATCTACCATGCAGGTGACCAGTCCGGGGGTATAATCTACCATGCAGGTGACCAGTCCGGGGGTATAATCTACCATGCAGGTGACCAGTCCGGGGGTATAATCTACCATGCAGGTGACCAGTCCGGGGGTATAATCTACCATGCAGGTGACCAGTCCAAGGGTATAATCTACCATGCAGGTGACCAGTCCGGGGGTATAATCTACCATGCAGGTGACCAGTCCGGGGGTATAATCTACCATGCAGGTGACCAGTCCGGGGGTATAATCTACCATGCAGGTGACCAGTCCGGGGGTATAATCTACCATGCAGGTGACCAGTCCGGGGGTATAATCTACCATGCAGGTGACCAGTCCGGGGGTATAATCTACCATGCAGGTGACCAGTCCGGGGGTATAATCTACCATGCAGGTGACCAGTCCAAGGGTATAATCTACCATGCAGGTGACCAGTCCGGGGGTATAATCTACCATGCAGGTGACCAGTCCGGGGGTATAATCTACCATGCAGGTGACCAGTCCGGGGGTATAATCTACCATGCAGGTGACCAGTCCGGGGGTATAATCTACCATGCAGGTGACCAGTCCGGGGGTATAATCTACCATGCAGGTGACCAGTCCGGGGGTATAATCTACCATGCAGGTGACCAGTCCGGGGGTATAATCTACCATGCAGGTGACCAGTCCAAGGGTATAATCTACCATGCAGGTGACCAGTCCGGGGGTATAATCTACCATGCAGGTGACCAGTCCGGGGGTATAATCTACCATGCAGGTGACCAGTCCGGGGGTATAATCTACCATGCAGGTGACCAGTCCGGGGGTATAATCTACCATGCAGGTGACCAGTCCGGGGGTATAATCTACCATGCAGGTGACCAGTCCGGGGGTATAATCTACCATGCAGGTGACCAGTCCGGGGGTATAATCTACCATGCAGGTGACCAGTCCAAGGGTATAATCTACCATGCAGGTGACCAGTCCGGGGGTATAATCTACCATGCAGGTGACCAGTCCGGGGGTATAATCTACCATGCAGGTGACCAGTCCGGGGGTATAATCTACCATGCAGGTGACCAGTCCGGGGGTATAATCTACCATGCAGGTGACCAGTCCGGGGGTATAATCTACCATGCAGGTGACCAGTCCGGGGGTATAATCTACCATGCAGGTGACCAGTCCGGGGGTATAATCTACCATGCAGGTGACCAGTCCAAGGGTATAATCTACCATGCAGGTGACCAGTCCGGGGGTATAATCTACCATGCAGGTGACCAGTCCGGGGGTATAATCTACCATGCAGGTGACCAGTCCGGGGGTATAATCTACCATGCAGGTGACCAGTCCGGGGGTATAATCTACCATGCAGGTGACCAGTCCGGGGGTATAATCTACCATGCAGGTGACCAGTCCGGGGGTATAATCTACCATGCAGGTGACCAGTCCGGGGGTATAATCTACCATGCAGGTGACCAGTCCAAGGGTATAATCTACCATGCAGGTGACCAGTCCGGGGGTATAATCTACCATGCAGGTGACCAGTCCGGGGGTATAATCTACCATGCAGGTGACCAGTCCGGGGGTATAATCTACCATGCAGGTGACCAGTCCGGGGGTATAATCTACCATGCAGGTGACCAGTCCGGGGGTATAATCTACCATGCAGGTGACCAGTCCGGGGGTATAATCTACCATGCAGGTGACCAGTCCGGGGGTATAATCTACCATGCAGGTGACCAGTCCAAGGGTATAATCTACCATGCAGGTGACCAGTCCGGGGGTATAATCTACCATGCAGGTGACCAGTCCGGGGGTATAATCTACCATGCAGGTGACCAGTCCGGGGGTATAATCTACCATGCAGGTGACCAGTCCGGGGGTATAATCTACCATGCAGGTGACCAGTCCGGGGGTATAATCTACCATGCAGGTGACCAGTCCGGGGGTATAATCTACCATGCAGGTGACCAGTCCGGGGGTATAATCTACCATGCAGGTGACCAGTCCAAGGGTATAATCTACCATGCAGGTGACCAGTCCGGGGGTATAATCTACCATGCAGGTGACCAGTCCGGGGGTATAATCTACCATGCAGGTGACCAGTCCGGGGGTATAATCTACCATGCAGGTGACCAGTCCGGGGGTATAATCTACCATGCAGGTGACCAGTCCGGGGGTATAATCTACCATGCAGGTGACCAGTCCGGGGGTATAATCTACCATGCAGGTGACCAGTCCGGGGGTATAATCTACCATGCAGGTGACCAGTCCAAGGGTATAATCTACCATGCAGGTGACCAGTCCGGGGGTATAATCTACCATGCAGGTGACCAGTCCGGGGGTATAATCTACCATGCAGGTGACCAGTCCGGGGGTATAATCTACCATGCAGGTGACCAGTCCGGGGGTATAATCTACCATGCAGGTGACCAGTCCGGGGGTATAATCTACCATGCAGGTGACCAGTCCGGGGGTATAATCTACCATGCAGGTGACCAGTCCGGGGGTATAATCTACCATGCAGGTGACCAGTCCAAGGGTATAATCTACCATGCAGGTGACCAGTCCGGGGGTATAATCTACCATGCAGATGACCAGTCCAGGGGTATACTATAAACTATAGAGTGAGAGATAAAACTATAAACAGCTGGAGAGAAGATGACTGACTGAAGCCGTTGAGGGCTTCCATTACACATTACCAGATTACAGTCTGGGGGCCCTGAAGTGGAAAATGATCATGTCTACCATGTCGGCGTAATTTCCTGCTTCATCTGGAAGGGGTGCGTCTTCCCTGTACCATACCTCAGGCCTTAGCCTAGCGCCAGATTTTGCTGACAACCCCACCGCTACCGTCAACCTATGCGCCAACTGCAAGAGAACGTTAGCAAATAAACCACTAAGGGAGGGAGGAAAAACTCTAAAGTGTCCGGACAGCCCCCATCTTAACACTTATCTACTAAAATCCCACCCGTTAACTCATTTTCCCACCCTGAATTATTCTACCAAAGGACCCCATAATGCCTGATGTGCCTACCTAGCACCCGGGTGTTTATATTCATTCATGCCTACAGGAGGCGCCATGACGCTGAGCAGGTGGGATAACCCAATACAGCTCTATTGTGACCTAAATCTCCTATTGATGCCTGTGCTGACACATAGGGCCAGATTCACTAAACTCTCAAAAGGAAAAAATGGAGATGTTGCCCATAGCAACTAATCAGATTCTAGCTCTTCTTTCCTATTACATTATAGAGAATGTCAGCTAGAGCTACAATAATCCATATTGTTAAGTAGCTTGGAAACAGCCAGCAATATTATAAATATAAACATAATAATGATAAATAAAGCCCTATTGTAGTACATGTGGGCTGCTGTTATTCAGTGCTGTGTCCTCGGCTGTATACAATATGGATGATGTAACGTAACATTCTGCCATTTATAGGGTCGGGATAATCACCGTCATTTGTCATGATTGAGAAGCGGGTGTAACGTATAATTAGCGCCGTTGTTGGTCTGGTTACAGTCGCGCACCAGGAGTGTGTTGGGCTTTTGTACTTTATTGATTACAGTGATTCATGCATTTTAGCCTTTTATTTGTTTAGTGCATTAATCAAGATTAATTAGTCTTTCTAATTCGCTGTTTTCTCTACACTGGGTTTTATATTAACAAATTCAAATGAATAGCAGGTAACCCAGCTCAGCGAGAGACGGACGCATGTGACAAAGCAAAAAAACGGTATTAACGATAAAAACGATGGAGTGCAGGAAATTCCTCTGTCCCCGGAGTGACTGCGAGACGCTGATTTATGTAGATTTATTCTGTGTGCTGTGATCATCTAATACCTGTAACACATATTACAAACCTCTCGGAGAACTCAATGGTTAGATTCACTACTAAAGACCCTCTGGGCCAGATTCACTAAGCTGCAGGAAATGAAGAGTGGAGATGTTGCCCATAGCAACCAATCAGATTCTAGCTGACATTCTCTAGCATGTAATAGAAGAGTGAGAGCTAGAATCTGATTGGTTGCTATGGGCAACATCTCTACTTTTCCTTTCCCATGGCTTAGTAAATCTGGCTCTCTGAATTCTATCTGCAGTGTGTCCGGACACTTCTCACCGCACCTCTGTACAGTCACGTCCAAATTGCACCTAAACCTCCTGTTATTCCCCCAAACCCAGGACATCTTCTTTATCATATTCCAGACGGGATCAGACCCTGCGTCTCTAATGGAAATGGACATAGAAGCGCTGACATTGATGTGTCATTATTAGAGGTGCCGATCCCCGTGTTTTGGATTTGGTTTTACCGTTGTTCTTAATCTTTGTTGTGTTTTGGAAACAGTATTTTTGAGGCAGCGACTGCATCCCCTAGGGAACAGAATGTGGCACCGCAGGGACAGGTAGGGGGGCAGTTTAATAAACTATAGGTGCAATAGATGCATGGACAGACACACAGAGGGACAGATACATAGAGGGACAGATACACAGCGGGACCGACACACAGAGGGACAGACACACAGAGGGACAGATACATAGAGGGACAGATACATAGGGGCACAGATACACAGAGGGACAGATACACAGAGGAGGGACAGATACACAGAGGGACAGATACACAGAGGAACAGATACATAGGGGAACAGACACACAGAGAGACAGACACACAGACAGACACACAGACAGACACACAGACAGACAGACAGACAGACAGAGACAGAAAGACAGACAGATAGACAGATACTTACTTCTGACGGCGGAGGCGG
>WWET01004752.1:91942-112278 GCA_011038615.1 Limnodynastes dumerilii | reverse complement strand
GGGGGATAGGACGGGGGTGAGAAAGCTGGGAGAGGGGGATAGGACAGGCTTGACAGAGCAGACAGAGGGGGACAGAACGGGGATGAGTAAGCAGTGAGAGGGGGATAGGACAGGCTTGACAGAGCAGACAGAGGGGAACATGACAGGGCTAAACAAGCAGAGAGAGGGACAGGAAGGGGATGAGAGAGGAGAAGGGGACAGGACGGGGATAAGAGAAGAAAGGGAGACAGGACAGGTATGAGAGAGCAGAGAGGGGGACAGGGCGGGGGTGACAGAGCAGAGAGAGGGGGGACAGGGCAGGGGTGAGGGCACAGGGAGAACGTGGTAAGAGCGTTGCTGGGGCGTGTGTTCCTCACCTGAGCTCGGGAGATGTGTCTGCTGCAGTCTCTGGAGGGAGATGCTCAGTAATTGCAGAGACTACAGCAGAAGTGGCTGCAGGAGAAGGAGGAGGAAGAGAGCGTCACCCCTCCCTGCCTATCACAGCCCCTCCATTAACCATACAGTCTCCAGTGCTTCACTCTCACATTCCCTGCTCCTCACACACAGCATTTCCAGGATCTGCACCAATACATCACCAATGTGCCTTACCGGTCACATGATCATGACACACTGTAATGCCCCAGGTCACGTGATTATGTCACACAGTAATGCCACCAGTCAATGATTAGGTCACACAGTAATGCCCCAGGTCACATGATTAGGTCACACAGTAATGCCCCAGGTCACATGATTATGTCACACAGTAATGCCCAAGGTCACATGATTAGGTCACATAGTAATGTCCCAGGTCACATGATTATGTCACACAGTAATGCCCCAGGTCACATAATTAGGTCACACAGTAATGCTCCCAGATAGCGATTATGGACTGGATCCCGATATTCCATGCGAGTGTTCTGCACATGGCGGTTATATATATACGAGGTGTACTGCACTCGCACGCTCACATCTTAGGATCGCACTGCCATAACTCTGCTTCAGTTACAGAGGAATAACATTACACACCGTGTCTTATATCTCTTCTACTAGTTTTATATTTCTATAGGATATAGTATAATTAATCAGTAGTATACATATTATATGTCTGTATTATATAGTATAATCAGTGGTATACATATTATATATCTTTATTATATAGTATTATCAGTAGTATACATATTATATGTCTGTATTATATAGTACAATCAGTAGTAAACATATTATATGTCTGTATTATATAGTGCAATCAGTAGTAAACATATTATATGTCTGTATTATATAGTATAATCAGTAGTAAACATATTATATGTCTGTATTATATAGTATAATCAGTGGTATACATATTATATGTCTGTATTATATAGTATAATCAGTGGTATACTATGTATATGTCTGTATTATATAGTATAATCAGTAGCATACATATTATATGTCTGTATTATATAGTATAATCAGTGGTATACATATTATATGTCTGTATTATATAGTATAATCAGTAGCATACATATTATATGTCTGTATTATATAGTATAATCAGTAGTAAACATATTATATGTCTGTATTATATAGTATAATCAGTAGTATACATATTATATGTCTGTATTATATAGCATAATCAGTTGTATACATAATTTATGTCTGTATTGTAATATATATATGTAGTATAATCAGTAATACATGTATTATATGTTATAGTGTAATATATATGTAATATATTCAGTAATACATGTATTATATGTTATAGTGTAATACAGATGTAGTATAATCAGTAATACATGCATTATATGTCTATATTGTAATATAGATGTAGTATAATTTGTAATACATATATTATATGTTATAGTGTAATATAGATGTAGTATAATCAGTAATACATGTATTTATTCTATGTTATAGTGTAATATAGATGTAGTATAGTTAGTAATACCTGTATTATATGTTATAGTGTAATATAGATGTAGTATAATTTGTAATACAAATATATTATATGTTATAGTGTAATATAGATGTGGTATAATCAGTAATACATGTATTATGTTATAGTGTAATATAGATGTAGTATAATCAGTAATACATGTATTATATGTTATAGTGTAATATAGATGTAGTATAATCAGTAATACATGTATTATATGTTTATAGTGTTATATAATCAGTTATACATGTATTATATGTTATAGTGTAATATAGATGTGGTGTAATCAGTAATACATGTATTATATGTTTATAGTGTGATATATGTAGTATAATCAGTAATACATGTATTATATGTTATAGTGTAATATAGATGTAGTATAATCAGTAATACATGTATTATATGTTATAGTGTGATATATGTAATATGTGTATGTCTATAGTGTGATATATGTAGTATATATATGTCTATAGTGTGATATATGTAGTATGTATATGGGCCGTATGCAGAGCTCCGGCCGCGGCCAGATTTTTCAGAAAAGTGCTACTGCGCAGTAATTTTGTAACGTTATCTACGTTACTTCTTGCAACGTAGATTTGCGGCCGGAGCTCTGCATACGGCCCTATATGTCTATGGTGTGATATATGTAGTATGTATATATCTATTATAGTGTGATATATGTAGTATATATCTGTTATAGTGTGATATATATGTTATGGTGTGATATATGTAATGTATAGATGTCATAGTGTGATATATGTAGTGTATATATGTTATAGTGTGATATATGTAGTGTATGTATGTTATAGTTTGATATATGTAGTATTGGGAGGGGGCTGATGATATGAATATTGCATGTGGCGTGTGTTTGGGAGGGGGCTGATGATATGAATATTGCATGTGGCGTGTGTTTGGGAGGGGGCTGATGATATGAATATTGCATGTGGCGTGTGTTTGGGAGGGGGCTGATGATATGAATATTGCATGTGGCGTGTGTTTGGGAGGGGGCTGATGATATGAATATTGCATGTGGCGTGTGTTTGGGAGGGGGCTGATGATATGAATATTGCATGTGGCGTGTGTTTGGGAGGGGGCTGATGATATGAATATTGCATGTGGCGTGTGTTTGGGAGGGGGCTGATGATATGAATATTGCATGTGGCGTGTGTTTGGGAGGGGGCTGATGATATGAATATTGCATGTGGCGTGTGTTTGGGAGGGGGCTGATGATATGAATATTGCATGTGGCGTGTGTTTGGGAGGGGGCTGATGATATGAATATTGCATGTGGCGTGTGTTTGGGAGGGGGCTGATGATATGAATATTGCATGTGGCGTGTGTTTGGGAGGGGGCTGATGATATGAATATTGCATGTGGCGTGTGTTTGGGAGGGGGCTGATGATATGAATATTGCATGTGGCGTGTGTTTGGGAGGGGGCTGATGATATGAATATTGCATGTGGCGTGTGTTTGGGAGGGGGCTGATGATATGAATATTGCATGTGGCGTGTGTTTGGGAGGGGGCTGATGATATGAATATTGCATGTGGCGTGTGTTTGGGAGGGGGCTGATGATATGAATATTGCATGTGGCGTGTGTTTGGGAGGGGGCTGATGATATGAATATTGCATGTGGCGTGTGTTTGGGAGGGGGCTGATGATATGAATATTGCATGTGGCGTGTGTTTGGGAGGGGGCTGATGATATGAATATTGCATGTGGCGTGTGTTTGGGAGGGGGCTGATGATATGAATATTGCATGTGGCGTGTGTTTGGGAGGGGGCTGATGATATGAATATTGCATGTGGCGTGTGTTTGGGAGGGGGCTGATGATATGAATATTGCATGTGGCGTGTGTTTGGGAGGGGGCTGATGATATGAATATTGCATGTGGCGTGTGTTTGGGAGGGGGCTGATGATATGAATATTGCATGTGGCGTGTGTTTGGGAGGGGGCTGATGATATGAATATTGCATGTGGCGTGTGTTTGGGAGGGGGCTGATGATATGAATATTGCATGTGGCGTGTGTTTGGGAGGGGGCTGATGATATGAATATTGCATGTGGCGTGTGTTTGGGAGGGGGCTGATGATATGAATATTGCATGTGGCGTGTGTTTGGGAGGGGGCTGATGATATGAATATTGCATGTGGCGTGTGTTTGGGAGGGGGCTGATGATATGAATATTGCATGTGGCGTGTGTTTGGGAGGGGGCTGATGATATGAATATTGCATGTGGCGTGTGTTTGGGAGGGGGCTGATGATATGAATATTGCATGTGGCGTGTGTTTGGGAGGGGGCTGATGATATGAATATTGCATGTGGCGTGTGTTTGGGAGGGGGCTGATGATATGAATATTGCATGTGGCGTGTGTTTGGGAGGGGGCTGATGATATGAATATTGCATGTGGCGTGTGTTTGGGAGGGGGCTGATGATATGAATATTGCATGTGGCGTGTGTTTGGGAGGGGGCTGATGATATGAATATTGCATGTGGCGTGTGTTTGGGAGGGGGCTGATGATATGAATATTGCATGTGGCGTGTGTTTGGGAGGGGGCTGATGATATGAATATTGCATGTGGCGTGTGTTTGGGAGGGGGCTGATGATATGAATATTGCATGTGGCGTGTGTTTGGGAGGGGGCTGATGATATGAATATTGCATGTGGCGTGTGTTTGGGAGGGGGCTGATGATATGAATATTGCATGTGGCGTGTGTTTGGGAGGGGGCTGATGATATGAATATTGCATGTGGCGTGTGTTTGGGAGGGGGCTGATGATATGAATATTGCATGTGGCGTGTGTTTGGGAGGGGGCTGATGATATGAATATTGCATGTGGCGTGTGTTTGGGAGGGGGCTGATGATATGAATATTGCATGTGGCGTGTGTTTGGGAGGGGGCTGATGATATGAATATTGCATGTGGCGTGTGTTTGGGAGGGGGCTGATGATATGAATATTGCATGTGGCGTGTGTTTGGGAGGGGGCTGATGATATGAATATTGCATGTGGCGTGTGTTTGGGAGGGGGCTGATGATATGAATATTGCATGTGGCGTGTGTTTGGGAGGGGGCTGATGATATGAATATTGCATGTGGCGTGTGTTTGGGAGGGGGCTGATGATATGAATATTGCATGTGGCGTGTGTTTGGGAGGGGGCTGATGATATGAATATTGCATGTGGCGTGTGTTTGGGAGGGGGCTGATGATATGAATATTGCATGTGGCGTGTGTTTGGGAGGGGGCTGATGATATGAATATTGCATGTGGCGTGTGTTTGGGAGGGGGCTGATGATATGAATATTGCATGTGGCGTGTGTTTGGGAGGGGGCTGATGATATGAATATTGCATGTGGCGTGTGTTTGGGAGGGGGCTGATGATATGAATATTGCATGTGGCGTGTGTTTGGGAGGGGGCTGATGATATGAATATTGCATGTGGCGTGTGTTTGGGAGGGGGCTGATGATATGAATATTGCATGTGGCGTGTGTTTGGGAGGGGGCTGATGATATGAATATTGCATGTGGCGTGTGTTTGGGAGGGGGCTGATGATATGAATATTGCATGTGGCGTGTGTTTGGGAGGGGGCTGATGATATGAATATTGCATGTGGCGTGTGTTTGGGAGGGGGCTGATGATATGAATATTGCATGTGGCGTGTGTTTGGGAGGGGGCTGATGATATGAATATTGCATGTGGCGTGTGTTTGGGAGGGGGCTGATGATATGAATATTGCATGTGGCGTGTGTTTGGGAGGGGGCTGATGATATGAATATTGCATGTGGCGTGTGTTTGGGAGGGGGCTGATGATATGAATATTGCATGTGGCGTGTGTTTGGGAGGGGGCTGATGATATGAATATTGCATGTGGCGTGTGTTTGGGAGGGGGCTGATGATATGAATATTGCATGTGGCGTGTGTTTGGGAGGGGGCTGATGATATGAATATTGCATGTGGCGTGTGTTTGGGAGGGGGCTGATGATATGAATATTGCATGTGGCGTGTGTTTGGGAGGGGGCTGATGATATGAATATTGCATGTGGCGTGTGTGTGTGAGGGGGCTGATGATATGAATATTGCATGTGGCGTGTGTTTGGGAGGGGGCTGATGATATGAATATTGCATGTGGCGTGTGTTTGGGAGGGGGCTGATGATATGAATATTGCATGTGGCGTGTGTTTGGGAGGGGGCTGATGATATGAATATTGCATGTGGCGTGTGTTTGGGAGGGGGCTGATGATATGAATATTGCATGTGGCGTGTGTTTGGGAGGGGGCTGATGATATGAATATTGCATGTGGCGTGTGTTTGGGAGGGGGCTGATGATATGAATATTGCATGTGGCGTGTGTGTGTGAGGGGGCTGATGATATGAATATTGCATGTGGCGTGTGTATGTGAGGGGGCCAATGATATGAATATTACATGTGGCGTGTGTGTGGGAGGAGGCTGATGATATGAATATTGCATGTGGCATGTGTTTGGGAGGGGGCTGATGATATGAATGTTGCATGTGGCGTGTGTGTGGGAGGGGGCTGATGATATGAATGTGGCGTGTGTGTGGGAGGGGGCTGATGATATAAATATTGCATGTAACGTGTGTCATGGCTGAGCTATTCCTGGAATGTGTTGTGTGTTACCCTCAGCTCGTGGCTGTAAGCAGCATTAATCTTTCATATAAATAGTTATTGTGAGAGGTAATTGCTCTCTTTGTTCTGTGTTGGTGTCACGCCTTGTCATCTATTGTGTCCTCCTTGTGACTCCTCGTATAAAGCCGCCATGGTCCCTCAGCTCGGCACAGCTGGGTATCAGAGTGTCGGTCATGGTTTGCTTCTTGATCCAGGTCCTGGGCATCATTGCGGGTGGCATTGGGATGATCCTCACCTGGATTGTCACCATGATGCCGCAGTGGAGGCTGCTGGTGCTGGCTGAAAACAATGGGCTGATGATGGAAGGTGGTCGCATTGATGGAGAGTGGATCAGCCGCTGGGACGGCCTCTGGAACACTTGTGTCAACCAACTCCGGACCTCTTTAGAGTGCAGCAGCTACGTCTCAATGGTGTCCCTCACAACCGACCTCAAGGCTGGCCGGGTGTTCATGAGCGTCAGTATTGCTCTGACCGTCCTGGCCTTTATATTCTCTGTACTCGGAGTTCTGTGGAACCGGTGTTGCGTTGACAATGGGCTTGAGAGGCATTGCTTGATTCTGGCATCTGGCATCTTGTATCTGATCAGTGCGGTTCTCATACTCATTCCTGTCATTTGGACCACCAGGAACATTGTCCAACAAGCCTACGATGCTTCAGTGACCAGAGGGGTGGTGAGGGTCCAGGTGGGTGAAGCCCTCTTATTGGCCTGGCCCACCATCGTCTTTGTCCTTATTGGAGGGATAATATTGTGCTGGAGCTGCTGCTGCCACAGACAGAGCTGTAGTGGTCATACCACACCCCGTGACAAGGCCGTGGTCTATAACGCCTGCCAGTCCGATGAGCGCTCTAGCTGCAGCCCCAGAATCCAGTATATATAAACCAACATGGAGTCACTGCCGTCACCCACCAATTGTCCTGCACCAATAATTCCAGACCCTCATCCACGTGACATGCTCCAATCTGTCATGACATGTGACATTGTATGTTCAGAGAAGCCTCGTACATGTGACATTGTATGTTCAGAGAAGCCTCATACATGTGACACTGTATGTTCAGAGAAGCCTCATACATGTGACACTGTATGTTCAGAGAAGCCTCGTACCTGTGACATTGTATGTTCAGAGAAGCCTCGTACATGTGACAGGACTGTATGTTCAGAGAAGCCTCGTACATGTGACAGGACTGTGTGTGGTGACAAAACGTTTGTTTCATAAGTTTCTAATGTTTCATTATTTCTGTTGTTTGGATGTTATTACAATGAAGTAAAATATTCTTATATTATGAGTTACATAGTATATTCTTTGTTATATAGTGTCCCCCCTCACAGGGGAGATGAGCTGATATGTCACATTGTGTCCCCCCTAACAGAGGAGATGATCTGATGATGTCACACGGTGTACCCCTCTCACAGGGGAGATGAGCTGATAATGTTACACGGTGTCCCCCCTCACAGGGCAGATGAGCTGATGATGTCACAGGGTGTGTGTCCCTCACAGGGCAGATGAGCTGATGATGTCACAGGTTGTGTCCCCCCCCTCACAGGGGAGATGAGCTCATGATGTCACATGGTGTGTGTACCTCACAGGGGAGATGAGCTGGTGTCACACGGTGTCCCCCCTCACAGGGGAGATGAGCTAATGTCACACTGTGTCCCCTTTACAGGGGAGATGAACTGATGATGTTACATGGTGTCCCCCTCACAGGGGAGATGAGCTTATGATATTACACGGTGTGTCCCCCTCACAGGGGAGATGAGCTGGTGTCACATGCCCCCCCCCTCACAGAGATAAGCTGATATTTCACACAGTGTCCCCCCCCTCACAGAGATAAGCTATGTCACACTGTGTCCCCCCTCACAGAGATAAGCTGATATGTCACACAGTGTCCCCCCCTGACAGTGGAAATAAGCTGATAATGTCACACAGTGTCCCCATTACAGCAATATTTTCATGTCATCTCATTAACCTCAGACTAACACTAACTACTTCTACTTGTTGCTATATCTTCCTGTGACAGGACACACGGATCGCACTGCTGCCGCCAGAAATGTGACACGATCAATATGATCCTACTGCTGTCACCAGTCTGTACCCAGTGCTTCCGACCGTTGTCCTGCTACCTTGTTACGAGATACGACTTATCCTGATATGGCTCCTACACTGTGGGTATAGGGGTTCCTTCTTACAGCCAGTAACCGACTGTCACTGGCTCCTCCCACTGCGCTGTAGGAGGGGTTTGCTGCCACCACTAGGCTCCTACCACCGGTACCTAGAACCGCTTTCTTCCGGGTATCCACTGGAATGGCTGTTGCACGCCCCTGGTCTGGATGTTGTCCTCCTGAACCCCTTGCTTTGGGTCAGGGCTGCGGGTATCTGGCAGAGCGGGCAGAACGCTGGGCTCTCTTCAGATCAACAGAGAAACGGATTAGATGTCAGATAATCTGTAGGTCACAGGAATACAGCCGATGCAATGCTTGAAGCATTACCACCGGTACCTAGAACCGCTTTCTTCCGGGTATCCACTGGAATGGCTGTTGCACGCCCCTGGTCTGGATGTTGTCCTCCTGAACCCCTTGATTTGGGTCAGGGCTGCGGGTATCTGGCAGAGCGGACAGGACGCTGGGCTCTCTTCAGATCAGCAGGGAATGGATTAGATGTCAGCTAATCTGTAGTCACAGGAATACAGCCGATGCAATGCTTGAAGCATATAGATGGTTTATTAGCTCTTCATTGGGTCCTGATAAGGACCTCTGGGCCAATGGTATCATAAACCACTGTTACATGCTGTCAGAACGAGATCTTACCTCAGGTCATCCCTCACCTTCCATTCATGCCGTCAGAACAACATGCGACTATCCCCTCGCATCGCGCTGTTTGCCTCCTCCCAGTGGGCGCCAGACATCTTCCAATACGCATACCGTCACGGTATGCAAATTAGCCATGTGGAGTCAGCGCTGGCCGGGTAGGCAGGCGTTGATCTCCTCTCTGCCGTCTTGCGTCCTGGGGGTTGCCAGGACAACACCTATAGACTTCGTCCTCTGCATGCCCTATCAGAAGCTGCCAGCACCTATATAAGCGCTCCCAGCCCTCTCTCCCTCGCCAGTTATAGTTCCTATCTACAGCCACTGTGCCTGTCTCTCTCTCCCTCTCTCCTTGTGCTTTTTCATTGATTCTTGAGTGTCCCATCATTGTTCCTGCCCAGTACCTTGCTTCTTTATCCTTAGTGTTTCATTGCCCCTTTTCTCCCATCTTACTGCTCAGCCCAGTATTGTATTTACCTTGCTTCTCCTGTGTGACTGTTTGTTAACCCCTCCGGTGTGTGTGATTGCGCTAGTTAGTCTTGTTTGTCTCGTTCGCTCTGTCTATTCCCACACAGTCTCCTGTTATCGTCTCAGTGTTCTTTGTTGTCCGGTGCAAACCAGGCTCTACTGGCTTGTCTCTTCCCATTTCTCCCTCCTATACTTCTCTTATTCCTCTCCCGGGTGTTACGCCAGAGGCCACGACCTGTTGGTAAATCTGCTGCACAAGTCTATCCTCACCATTAGAGGCTCTAGTGAAGAACCAGGTCCCACTAGACTCCGCACCCTGGTACGCCTCACTCGTCCTACAGCCACCCTGGTTCTCAGCCCGGGTAAATCCGGCGGTGCTGTAACAACATCTGGAACCTCCTGCAGTACCTCCGGTACCTGTACCTGCTTCCACCTGACTACCGGTATCGTAACAACCACTGATATGCCCAGACTTCAGATGGAATACTTCAGTAGGAATACCTCTTTCATACAGACACAGCTCAGTTTATATACAGGTTTTGGCACACATACTGGGAGGGGGGGGAACACCCACTCCCAGGTCCAAACGGTCAATTATTACAGTCAGGAAATATTCCCTACAGACAGGACATTGGGCCTGATCCAGATCTACGATGTAGCGCTGAGCGTGCTAACGCTCAGCGTTACATCGCTGACTCCCCCCTGACACTCCCCCTGTGCGGGCGTATGGCCCCTTCCTTACGCCGGCTGAAGGCTACGTCACTTTATCAGGATTGCGCCTCCGTTTCTGCCAGTCACTTTATCAGGATTGCGCCTCCGTTTCTGCCAGTCACTTTATCAGGATTGCGCCTCCGTTTCTGCCAGTCACTTTATCAGGATTGCGCCTCCGTTTCTGCCAGTCACTTTATCAGGATTGCGCCTCCGTTTCTGCCAGTCACTTTATCAGGATTGCGCCTCCGTTTCTGCCAGTCACTTTATCAGGATTGCGCCTCCGTTTCTGCCAGTCACTTTATCAGGATTGCGCCTCCGTTTCTGCCAGTCACTTTATCAGGATTGCGCCTCCGTTTCTGCCAGTCACTTTATCAGGATTGCGCCTCCGTTTCTGCCAGTCACTTTATCAGGATTGCGCCTCCGTTTCTGCCAGTCACTTTATCAGGATTGCGCCTCCGTTTCTGCCAGTCACTTTATCAGGATTGCGCCTCCGTTTCTGCCAGTCACTTTATCAGGATTGCGCCTCCGTTTCTGCCAGTCACTTTATCAGGATTGCGCCTCCGTTTCTGCCAGTCACTTTATCAGGATTGCGCCTCCGTTTCTGCCAGTCACTTTATCAGGATTGCGCCTCCGTTTCTGCCAGTCACTTTATCAGGATTGCGCCTCCGTTTCTGCCAGTCACTTTATCAGGATTGCGCCTCCGTTTCTGCCAGTCACTTTATCAGGATTGCGCCTCCGTTTCTGCCAGTCACTTTATCAGGATTGCGCCTCCGTTTCTGCCAGTCACTTTATCAGGATTGCGCCTCCGTTTCTGCCAGTCACTTTATCAGGATTGCGCCTCCGTTTCTGCCAGTCACTTTATCAGGATTGCGCCTCCGTTTCTGCCAGTCACTTTATCAGGATTGCGCCTCCGTTTCTGCCAGTCACTTTATCAGGATTGCGCCTCCGTTTCTGCCAGTCACTTTATCAGGATTGCGCCTCCGTTTCTGCCAGTCACTTTATCAGGATTGCGCCTCCGTTTCTGCCAGTCACTTTATCAGGATTGCGCCTCCGTTTCTGCCAGTCACTTTATCAGGATTGCGCCTCCGTTTCTGCCAGTCACTTTATCAGGATTGCGCCTCCGTTTCTGCCAGTCACTTTATCAGGATTGCGCCTCCGTTTCTGCCAGTCACTTTATCAGGATTGCGCCTCCGTTTCTGCCAGTCACTTTATCAGGATTGCGCCTCCGTTTCTGCCAGTCACTTTATCAGGATTGCGCCTCCGTTTCTGCCAGTCACTTTATCAGGATTGCGCCTCCGTTTCTGCCAGTCACTTTATCAGGATTGCGCCTCCGTTTCTGCCAGTCACTTTATCAGGATTGCGCCTCCGTTTCTGCCAGTCACTTTATCAGGATTGCGCCTCCGTTTCTGCCAGTCACTTTATCAGGATTGCGCCTCCGTTTCTGCCAGTCACTTTATCAGGATTGCGCCTCCGTTTCTGCCAGTCACTTTATCAGGATTGCGCCTCCGTTTCTGCCAGTCACTTTATCAGGATTGCGCCTCCGTTTCTGCCAGTCACTTTATCAGGATTGCGCCTCCGTTTCTGCCAGTCACTTTATCAGGATTGCGCCTCCGTTTCTGCCAGTCACTTTATCAGGATTGCGCCTCCGTTTCTGCCAGTCACTTTATCAGGATTGCGCCTCCGTTTCTGCCAGTCACTTTATCAGGATTGCGCCTCCGTTTCTGCCAGTCACTTTATCAGGATTGCGCCTCCGTTTCTGCCAGTCACTTTATCAGGATTGCGCCTCCGTTTCTGCCAGTCACTTTATCAGGATTGCGCCTCCGTTTCTGCCAGTCACTTTATCAGGATTGCGCCTCCGTTTCTGCCAGTCACTTTATCAGGATTGCGCCTCCGTTTCTGCCAGTCACTTTATCAGGATTGCGCCTCCGTTTCTGCCAGTCACTTTATCAGGATTGCGCCTCCGTTTCTGCCAGTCACTTTATCAGGATTGCGCCTCCGTTTCTGCCAGTCACTTTATCAGGATTGCGCCTCCGTTTCTGCCAGTCACTTTATCAGGATTGCGCCTCCGTTTCTGCCAGTCACTTTATCAGGATTGCGCCTCCGTTTCTGCCAGTCACTTCATCAGGATTGCGCCTCCGTTTCTGCCAGTCACTTTATCAGGATTGCGCCTCCGTTTCTGCCAGTCACTTTATCAGGATTGCGCCTCCGTTTCTGCCAGTCACTTTATCAGGATTGCGCCTCCGTTTCTGCCAGTCACTTCATCAGGATTGCGCCTCCGCTTCCGCCAGACACTTCATCAGGATTGCGCCTCCGCTTCCGCCAGACACCATCAGGATTGCGCCTCCGCTTCCGCCAGACACCATCAGGATTGCGCCTCCGCTTCCGTCAGACACTTCGGGCCATATTCAGACCTCCGGCCGCATTGCATATGCGGCTGGAGTTTACCGATACGAACTACTGCGCATGCGCAGTAATTTCGTTACGCTATCTACGTTACTTTTTGTAACGTAGATTGCATATACGCGGTCCTTAAGACTGCGTATACGCAATCTACGTTGCAAAAAGTAACGTAGATAGTGTAACGAAAATACTGCGTATTTGTAGTAGTTCATAACGGTAAACTCCAGCCGCATTGCATATGTTAGGTCTGAATATGGCACTTCATCAGGATTGTACCTCTGCCAGACACTTCATTAGGATTGCATCTCCCCCAGACACTTCATTAGGATTGCGCCTTCCGCCAGACACTTTATCAGGATTGTGCCTCCGCCTCCACCAGACACTACATCAGAATTCTGCCTCTGCTTCTGCCAGACACTACATCAGAATTGTGCTTTCGCCAGACAATACGTGAGCACATCAAAATTGCACCACCGCCAGACACTTCATCTGGATTGTGCCTCTGCCAGACACTTCATCAGGATTGTGCCTCCGCCAGACACTTCATCAGGATTGTGCCTCCGCCATACGCTTCATCAGGATTGCGCCATGCCAGATACTACATCAGGATTGAGCCTCCGCTTCTGCCAGACACTTCATCAGGATTGTGCTTTCGCCAAACACTTCATCAGGATTGTGCCTCCGCCAGATACTACATCAGGATTGTTCCTCCATTTCTGACAGACACTACATCAGGATTGTTCCTCCATTTCTGACAGACACTACATCAGGATTGCGTCTCCGCCAGACACTTTAACTACATCAGGATTGTTCCTCCATTTCTGACAGACACTACATCAGGATTGTTCCTCCATTTCTGACAGACACTACATCAGGATTGTTCCTCCATTTCTGACAGACACTACATCAGGATTGTTCCTCCATTTCTGACAGACACTACATCAGGATTGTTCCTCCATTTCTGACAGACACTACATCAGGATTGTTCCTCCATTTCTGACAGACACTACATCAGGATTGTTCCTCCATTTCGCCTCCGCCAGACACTACATCAGGATTGTGCCTCCGCCAGACACTACATCAGGATTGTGCCTCCACCATACATTTCATCAGGATTGTGCCTCTGCCAGACACTTCATCAGGATTGCGCCGCCGCCAGACACTTCATCAGGATTGTGCCTCCGCTTCTGACAGATACTTCATTAGGATTGTGCCTCCGCTTCTGCCAGACACTTTGGTCTGTAATCAGAGATCCGTTTTTCTTGCGTATTTTTAGGTACGTTTCAAGTGCGCATGTGTAGTAACTTTTTTACGTAGTTCATGTAGACTATAGGTGCGGAAGTGCCTAACGGACGGACTTGTGAATCGCCCGTGGGTAAATACGTCCGTATGTCACGCTTAAAAATATGCACGTATGAATTTAAATAAAAATGAGCGGGGTAATTATTATAATGAAGGAATATGGGCGCGATTATCATGATACGCACGTACGGAGGACATATACACACGGGAATGCACACAGAACATTATAGGTGGTCTATGGAGGTGTAAGTCTAGCAAGGGGAGTGACTGGGGTTTTGGTGGGTGTTCCTTGCTACGTGCGTATATTTGTGGACTCATCGGGGGACAGATCTCTGAATACAGCCCTTCATCAGGATTGCGCCTCCGCTTCTGCCAGACACTTCATCAGGATTGTGCCTCCGCTTCTGCCAGACACTTCATCAGGATTGTGCCTCCGCCAGACACTTCATCAGGATTGTGCCTCCGCCAGACACTTCATCATGGATTGCGCCTCCACCAGACACTTCATCAGGATTGTGCCTCCGCTTCTGCCTGACACTTGATCAGGATTGCAACTCCGCCAGAAACTTCATCAGGATCCTGTTCTGTGACACCCGTGTCCTCCAGTTGCCAAGGAGATAAAGAATGCACAAGTGCAATATTAGCCCAGGTTTCTGTAGTTCCTGTTTTCTGTATAATGTCTTTATATTACTCCGTGATACCCCGGGGTGGAGGTAATGTGAAATATTCTCCTGTCTGCGACAGCAGCAGGTACATAAGGCCTCACTTTAAGAAAAGCTCAGATATATGAAGAGAAATATTTCATGACCACAGGCAAATATGCGGGTGGCACGTTCTCTCTGGCATGTCACCCACCACAACTTCCACATGGGGTGATGCCATGTCACACTGAAGCCTGATTTCCTTATGGCCAAAGGTCTGGGCGATCATGGCAAGGATCTCCTCTAATGTCAAATGATTGATAAAGGAGAAGAGATTGACATGGATTTTCTCCATTCAGAGGCATAGGTAACTTTTGGTACTGCTAGTGCTGTGAAAGATCCATCATGACCACTGCAGATGATGGTGTGTATATTATCAGTAAGAAAATTAAATATTGGGTATCTGCCAGCAGAGGGTAGTGTGGATTATATAACCAGAAGATGCAATACAGAAGATTCAACACCAGAGGGCAGTGTGAGTATATCATCAGAAACAAGAGCAGCAACAATTGACCAGCAGAGGGCAATGTGATTATATAATCTGAAGCAGGAGCGACACCAGACATCTACCAGAAGAGAGCGGTGTGATTATATAATCACAAGCAGGAGCGATACCAGACACTGACCAGCAGAGGGCAATGTGATTAGATTATCACAAGCAGGAGCAATACCAGACACTGACCAGCAGAGGGCAGTGTGATTATATCATAAGAAGCAGGTGCAATACCAAACATTGACCAGCAGAGAGCAGGGTATCCAGTTACATCTGAGTTACAAAGTATCCAAAGTCCCCCTTATCCGCTGGGCACAAGTCACGTGGTCTATGTCCTGCTGGAGCTGCTGCCACTTGGTGACAATTAGTGTGACAGGATATAGTGTGGTTTCACGGGTGGATAGCAGGCTGCACGCGGGAAACTTGGAGCACTATAATGACGTCACAGATTAAAAGCAGCAGATGTCTCCAGCCACATCATGAAATAGACAGAAAGTAGCTGTAATTACTAACAAAACCCGGCAGATGGCAGAGTGGATATATGGGGAAATGTAATACATGAGTTTACGCAGCAGATGGCAGCATGGGTATTTTTCCAGGATAAAGTAGTACATATAATATACCAGCAGAGGGCAGTGTGGAAATGTCTGCTGATGCGGGTGCAATACCAGATATTTGTCAGCAGCTAGCAGTGTGGTTATTTTAGCACTAGGAAAATGTAATACATAAATTTCAACAGCAGAGGGCAGTAACATTTGTTAACGGAACACCCACCCCCCTTCCCTGGTGCAGGGCACTAGTCAGTGTCTGTCTTCAGGTGGTGCCAGTCAGAAGGGATCAGGATTCCGGGACATTGTTGGTTAATTGTACAGAAAATTACCATATGCGGCGCCTGTCGCAGCATTATGACAGATTACAATGGAGATCATGTGACAACCAGCCAGGGATGCATAGGAAACGGACGCTGTGAGGGCTAGCTGTTTGTAACCACGCACCACGTATTTATTGTTCATGAGCTGTTTCCTTATGGCCTTATCCAGCCCCTCCCTTCTAATATCTGTCCCACCCTTTCCCCTGGTCATGCTCTATGCGGAGCCCACAGCCCACACAGGGCACCATGCTGAGGAACAGGGTGTATAATAATATATACAGAGGGCACCACGCTGAGGAACAGGGTGTATAATAATATATACAGAGGGCACCATGCTGAGGAACAGGGTGTATAATAATATATACAGAGGGCACCATGCTGAGGAACAGGGTGTATAATAATATATACAGAGGGCACCATGCTGAGGAACAGGGTGTATAATAATATATACAGAGGGCACCATGCTGAGGAACAGGGTGTATAATAATATATACAGAGGTTACCATGCTGAGGAATGGTGTATAATAATAGTAATATACACCCTGTTCCATGACAGGATTGAGGCCATCCTGTCTTGCTCTGATGCAGATCATTCAATGACTGGAGTAATCGCAGAATTATTGGGACCTTTTGGACGCATCCTTTTCAAAAAAATTCCTGCTCCTTTCTCTGCAATCCACACGCTGTGTACACAGATGTCAGCCATCCTTTGTGGTGTGCATCTGTCTTCTCTCTCTCTCCATCCACCCATCCTTTTTGCTGGGTACCTATCTTCTCTCTTATACCCCCATTCATTATGTGAAGCAGGCAGTGGGGTGTGGTGAGAGGCACAAGCCTCATATTGGAACAGACAGGGAGAAAAATATGAACACAGGGCGAAGTGAAAACGACAGAGAGCCAGGATAAAGTGTTTATTTATTGCAGGACGTTACTGTGTTTGCATGGTGTGAATATTTTACACGGAGGAAAGAACAAATGAGACGTGATAATGTGACATTTATCTCCGTGTCTTCAGCCCAATCTCGGAGCAGAAGAGTGAAGTGTTCTCTCATCCACATGGATCCAATATCAAGAAACCATCAAGCACTACCACACCACAGACCCCATCCGGTGGAAGCCATTAGCCAGGAAAGATATTACAGAATAACGCCATCCACCGGGCGATGAGCCACGGCTGACAGCCCAGGATGATACAAGAGATAAGTCACATATTCCCATAGAGGATAGGATTGCGATGGGATTATTCTAATACTGGACACACAACACATGGATCATCACTCCCAGCATGAGGGGACCCAATAAACAGGATGATTTATCCAGTAGGGAAAAGGCACGCACTGCTCTCATATAGCCGGCACTAGACCCTGCTGTCTCTGCTTGGCTGGAGCTCCTATCAATCTCAACACGAGACCCATAAAGCAAAAGTAAATAATGAAGTAAAAATAAAAATCTCCACCCAGTCATTGGCCACCAGAGGAGAGAGGACACAGCGCTAGCGCACCGTCCACGGCAGCGGATGGTAAATATATTCATTCACCTGCAGGGGGCACAACGTATCGCTCGTGTGTCGCCAGCTGCACAATAGGAGGACAGATCTAGGTCCATCGATTCTAACCCTGTACAGAAAGCCTCAGCTCCTGCCCCCAGATGCCCTTTGCAGCGCCGTCACTGCCACCGTCCAGCGATCCAGCCACTGGCGCAAGGTGAGACCACCTCTCTGTTCCCACGGCAAACACATCTGTGCCGACTGCTCCCACCTGGGGTAAACAAGACAAATGGTTAAAGCAAACCCACCCCAAAACAGCGCCCCCTACAGCAGGTGTAACAGCAGCTCCTCTACTCTGGCAGCACATTTCCCATTAACTAGTAAACTAGAAGATTAGAACGCGCTGATGAAGAAAGCATTTTATTTACATGAAGCAACAGGTCATTATATCACTGCCTGCGGACTACATTCTCCACGACCACACTGGTAGAAGCCTTAGGAGCCCAGTAATCAGCGGTCTATAGATACAGGGATATAATGACACAGAGATTATAGTAATGATAGAGGTCAGTAATCTGCTGTATATAGATACAGGGATATAATGACACAGAGGACATTATAGTAATGATATAGAGGTCAGTAATCTGCTGTCTATAGATACAGGGATATAATGACACAGAGGACATTATAGTAATGATATAGAGGTCAGTAATCTGCTGTCTATAGATACAGGGATATAACGACAGAGGACATTATAGTAATGATATAGAGGTCAGTATAGTGCTGTCTATAGATACACAGATAATGACAGAGGACATAGATCTGTAATTACTCACCAGTCGCTGATGCTGGTCTGTACCTCTTTCCCATAGTCCTGGCTCTTGTCACACTGCTCGATCAGGTGCTGCAGTCTGGGCAGCAAGTGGTCTATTTGCTGGGTGTAGTGGGCAGACAGCAGGTTGAGCGGCGCTGGTGAAAAGAGACCCATTTATCATCCCTGACAGGACAACGCCGGCTGAAGGACTCTTATGCCAGAAAACGCAGATACCCACGTCCATCCGCCCCTGGACTTTTACCATTAAGTACATAAACTCTGCTTCTGATTGGCTGCTACTCCATGATCTGGAACCTACCATCCGCACCTCGGCCCACACCCACTTACTGTCTGCGTCGGGATTCTGGGTGTCGGAGATTTGCCGCTGTATCCTGGTCACGGCCTGGTTGCGGCTGCATAACTGAGCGCGCAGGAAACACAGCTGCTTCTTTACATCCGCAACGTGGTTTAGAACAGTCTCCGGGGCCTGTAGGATAAAGAGGTCAATGATTTCAGGCTGGTGAGTGGACCCTATAATGCATTTCACAGCCAGAAACATAGGGCACATGCTCTACTTTATTACCTAAAGCATCAATAGAGAGGACTCGTCATGGTAAGCACAGCGCTCCCTATAGAACTCTATATTACCTTATATGAGGACAGGCCAGTGCTGGAGTAGATCCCTCTGTAGAGGTTGTAGTAATTAGAGTGCGGGTTAGACACACGATTTATGGAGAGGTCCTGGGCTGGGACCTGGTTCTCTCTGTATAAGACAGGAATATTACAGAGGGTAAAGAAATCCCCACCATCTAATACACAGGAAAAGACAAACAATTATCTTCAACATGTGCATAGACTGTAATAGCTCATCATTTATAGGAAGTAACATATATATAGTTGGACTGAGGCTTTACAGTGTCCTGATTGGCTAAATATTTAAATGGGGTTTGGTCCACACTTTCATTTTGCAGCGTATATCAGATAAACAGGATTGACCAGGACTCCCTCTACTGGCAAATAAGGGATAAGACGGCATGGAGGAGATCACTCACCCGTCGGTGCACACTTTCTGCAAAACGGGGAGCGAGATGGCAGAGAAGTGCTTCACGTCTTTCATGATGGAGTCCTGGAGCCGCTTGCATTCCTGGGTGACCTCCTGGGGCCGCACAAGCAGCTTGTCCTGGACATATTTCTGCACCTTGTGACACAACGTAAAGGAATCAGCCACAAATCCTGTGTACTTCTTCCACAGAGCCACAACCCTGACACTATTACTGAAGCTGCTGATCTTCCAGTGTTATGCAGCTGCCATGGCAACAACAGGCAGATGATGACAATGAAGTGAGCACTGATGACAGTCATGAGGCAGCCACACTTCCTGTCTACAGAGGAAGTCACATGATAAGACCAGCCTAATAAATGCCTAAAATAGGTCCCTAACTTGCCATGAAAGATTGCACGGGGAATCCTGGGGGTTACATGGCTCCTCACCTCCGCACAGCTGCGCCGTATCTGGGCTTTTGATGAGGAATTTCCCCTGATAAGCACCTGGATCTGTTTCTGCGTCTTGTCCTGAGAGACGGTGACAAAGCGGAATTGGTGAGAAGAGGATCCCAGGCCCAACACTGCACGCGGGGGGTGGGGCCACTCACCAGCAGAGCACAGGATTCCTGGATGTTCTGCTGTTGCTGCTGCAGATGTTTCACTTCCTGCTTCCTGTCTGCAGCCTCCGCCTGCAGCGCCCGGCA
>WWET01004752.1:62050-76940 GCA_011038615.1 Limnodynastes dumerilii | reverse complement strand
TGTGTGTGTGTGTGTGTGTGTGTGTGTGTATGTGTGTCTGTGTGTGTGTGTGTCTGTGTGCTCATTGTGAAATTTTACACCTTTTGCTGGTGCAATCTGGATAATTTTAGTTCTACACAAAACTCAAAACTTTGCAAAACTTGAAATTAATTGACTTTTGTCCGTTAGACAAGGTCCGTTAGTTAAAGGTACGCAATTATACGCACGTACGTTGCAAGGCAACACCCATGATACTCCCCTCACACGGACGGGTTAGCGGTGACTTATGCTTCCATAGGGCACCTTTATCTCTACATGTGCAATAACATGTGTATAAGACTTACGTATGTGCGTATGTAACTAACCACGCCCTCAAAAGGTCATTTAAATGCCTCCCCCCACCCATTTGTCCGTATGGATTTCAACCACGCCCCCCGAACGAATGTCCACAAATGCGATTTACAAGGATGTGCCTAATGGACTTCCGTGCGTAAATGTAACATAAATAGAATAAAGTCACTACGCATGTGCAGTTAATCCAATCCTAAAAATACACACAAAACTCCGCGCAAAAACGTATCTGTGAATATGGCCATATATCATTATTTATTGACTAAACATGCCACACATAGCATACCGAAATATACAGTGTAGAATGCCAAGAGTGTAACCCACTGTTAATAAGAATTTGTGCAACATCAGGACACAAATTTTTCACCTCTCAAGTCAAATATAGCTGCTGGTCCCCACAAGATGCCTGAAGCATCCGAAATCTGAAAATAAGTAAATTAGGTGGAAAGTTTCTCCTGGGCAAAACCATATTCAGTTTCAAGGGAAGCTAATTTTATCTGTTGCAAACAATATTGGTATTAAGAGGGGATGTTTCCTAGCTCAAATCTAAATAACAGTTTAAAGGTAAAGCTGGTGAGTATCTGTGAGCAATAAGCAAAAGCAAAGTATTCTCCCTGCATGCAAAACATTTTATTAACTTGACTCCTTCTCTGTATCTGGACCCATATTCACAACATTCTTATCTCTATCAATGAATGAAAAATAAAAAAGACAGATTACTATTAAGTGAAACAAAAATTGGGACTGTTTAATTATGACTGCCATAAGTATAATCATTGTCTATATTTTATTGATATCAGTGTTGTTAAATTTTGTCTCTGACCTTATACTTCTAAATGATTCAGAAATATTGAATACAAGCAATGTGTTAGAATGTGACTTGGCTAGACCTGGTATGCTGTACCAGGAATACTTCAGTGTCTGACATCTGTGGATCATTGTACAGAATATGACAATGACAATAAAGTGCTGCTTGTCTCTCCCTGTGTATAGTAAACTGGTGGTGTTAGTTCTTATTTAGTGATATACAGCAGTTGTCCCTCATAGCTGTCACCTGTCACCCTCAGCTCCTTTCTGTCAAACAAAAACTTGCTGGTGTAAGATGCCTGTACTACATACAGAACAAGAGTCTTATATTAATTAAATATATTTTTTTTAACTTATAACCAATATGTAATGCATTTTTAACACATTTTTCAGGTTGACCATTGCAAATATAAGTTGTAATTATTATATTTATATTTATAATTTTTTTCTTTATATTTATTATTAAATGTTATTCATTATAATTTTTTAAATATAAACAATAGTTTATTACTTCTTATTAATAGTCATTGGAGCTGATAATGGTAATTGCAAGTTGTGTTACAAAAAGTAATATTTTTACTGAATATGAAATCACATAGTGGGTACAATAATGTGGTTCTGTCTATGTGGATGCAGTTCCACACTTACACCTCTGAGCGCCGCTGTTCACCAGTAAGGGATAGATATTACACATCCAGAATCACTTGTATGAGGGGATAACATACAATTGTAAGACATACAGAGCATTTCAGCATAGGATGTGTCTGATATAGGTCTCATAAGGAAACAAAAATGTTTGTATTTTTCTGATATTTCAATTGGATTAAAAATACATCAAGGGATTTCACCTGTATTTCAAGTGCAAGCAAGGATGGCTGGATTGCAAGTACAACAAAGACAATCACTGAAAGGAATGAGATGGCAAGTAATATTTTCCTTCTTATTATCTTGGCTGTGTCATTCAGTCTCTGGTCAGATTCATTATTCCATTGTAGAAGAAATGAGAAAAGGTTCTGTTGTTGGAAATCTAGCAAGAGATCTTGAATTAAATGTGAAGGATCTCCCAACAAGAAAACTACGCATTGTATCTGGTGCTTCAGACAAATATTTCAGTATAAATCTGGAAAATGGAGAGCTAATGATTGCAGATAGGATAGACAGAGAGGCACTGTGTGGAGCTGCAGCTAGCTGTTTCCTAAGCTTTGAAGCTGTGGTTGAAAATCCCTTAAACATTTTCAATGTTAAAATTGAAATCCAGGATATAAATGACAATCCCCCGAGATTTGTATATGACACAATCAGCCTAGAAATGAGTGAATCCACCTCCCCAGGAAGAAGGTTTGTCTTGCAAAAAGCTGAAGATTTGGATATAGGCAGAAATGGGATGAAACATTACAGACTTAGTGCAAATCAGTATTTTGTTCTGGGAGAAAAGAACAGCTCTGATGGCACCTTATTTCCAGAGCTTCATCTAGAAAAGCCTCTAGATCGAGAAACACAAAGTAAATATGAACTAATATTAACAGCCCTTGATGGTGGGGATCCTGTGCAAACAGGCACTATTTTAATTAAGATTTATATCAATGACATCAATGATAATGTTCCAACATTTACACAAGAAGTATATAAAGTAAGTGTTAAGGAAAATATACAATTGAATTCAACGGTTCTTCAGGTCAGTGCAAGTGATGAAGATGATGGTATCAATGCACAGATTACATACTCATTTAGTACCACTGCAAATAATGTCCTTCAGACCTTTACTATTAATTCCAGAAATGGGGAAATTAAGACCAAGGGACATTTAGACTATGAAACCACCAAATATTATGAAATATCTGTGCAAGCACAAGATGGCGGTGGCCTAGCTGCCCATTCCAAGGTTTTAATAGAAATTAGAGATGAAAATGACAATGCACCTGATATATCCTTCACTTCACTATCAGCTCCCATTCCTGAGGATTCCAATCCTGGAACAGTGGTTGCACTGATTAAAGTTACTGATCAAGACTCAGGGGAGAATGGAGAGGTTCAGTGTATTATTGAAGGTGATGTCCCATTTCAGTTAATATCATCAGCAAGTAATTTTTATAAAATTGTCACAAAAGGTTCCCTAGACAGAGAAAAGGCATCAACCTACAACATGACAATTCAAGCATCTGACAAAGGTTCTCCTCCATTGTCTTCTAGAAAGAGCATTCAAGTGGATGTGTTAGATGTCAATGACAATGCACCAGTGTTTCAGAAATTGTTTTATACAGCATTTGTGCCTGAAAATAATTTACCTGGAGCTTCAATATTTAATATTGAAGCAGAAGATATGGACACAGAAGAGAATGCTAAACTTAGTTATTACATAACCAGCACCAGTAAAGAAGATGGCCCTTTGTCCTCTTATATATCTGTTAATCCAGCAAATGGAGTTATTTATGCACAGAGGTCATTTGATTATGAAAAGCACAGAGAATTTAATATCCAAATCAATGCCAGAGATAATGGATCTCCACCTCTGAACAGCAGTGCAACATTAAGAATATGTATAGTAGATCAGAATGATAATCCACCCATCATTCTGTACCCGTCTCCAGAGGTTGGTGAGTCAGGATATGAGATGGTCCCTTGGTCCTCTGTAAAAGGCTCAATAATTGCTAAAGTGGTGGCAGTGGATGCTGATTCTGGACATAATGCCTGGTTGTCCTATTTTTTGCAAGCATCAGAGCCATTGCTTTTTAATATTGATCGCTATACCGGTGAGATTAGGACTTCACGTGTTTTTCAAGAAAAGGATAACTTGAAGCATAGTATTTTGGTTATAGTAAAAGACAATGGCATTCCACCACTCTCTGCTTCTGTCTCTTTAAACCTACTTGTGGCAGATAGCTTTCAGCGGGTGATTCCTGAGATGAGCAACCACTCAAGCAAAACAGAGTCTCAGTCCAATTTACAAATCTATTTGGTAATAGCCTTGGCATTGATTTCCTTTCTTTTCTTGCTGACCATAATGTTTGCTGTTATCTCCAAATATCGAGAGTCTAAATCTTCCACCTCATTTGGATCTGTGGCCACAAACCTATATCCTCAGATTGATCCCAGATTTATTTCTCAGTTTAGCAATACCACCTTACCACTACCATACACATACGATGTTTGTTTAACACTGGATTCAAAGGACAGAGAATTTGCTTACCTTAAAACACAAAACAATGTCCCAACTGCTAGTCTGCTTGATGGCAATGATTCTGGAATTGGAAATGAATGTGTTAAAGACCCGTTACCTACAGACAGTCTTTTACTCCAGGTAATAATTCACTATATTATGGAATATAATGCTGTAATAGTTTTGTATATGCTTGCATTACTGTGACATAATTTGAATTTTTGCATATATTTGGTTTATAACCTTAGCTATCAGCTGTTGACTAATGTTATAACATGAGGCCTGATCCAGACATAAGAACGATCTCTGCATGCAAGAGGCTAGTGCACACCCATTACACTCCCCTCTCACGGATGAAATTTAGCTGACTTCCGTGTTCATAACCCTACCTAATCTCCTCCACATAGATTGATGTGTGTACAGAATGCTCTGGTATACGGTTAAATGCCTCCACCCGCCCACAGTGCATATACTTGAACATGCAGAAAGCTTGTTCCATATGTTCAGAGTATGTACAGAGTTCCAATTTGTCCCATCTGCTGTGCTTATGTGCAGTGCTTTCCCAAAGGCCAACTTACGCATGCTGATTGTGTAAGTTGGCTGATGTTATTAACTCTGGATCAGGACCATGAAAATGATATTCATTTTTAGACTGACTAACTACTGGGACCTAGAAAAATGGTTGCACCAGTTCCTGTTTAGAGGGCAGTGAAAGGGAGGAGTTATACACCTAAATTATGCAACTTAGATAGAAAAGATAAAGCTTTGGAATGTATTTATTTATTTATTACATTTGCTCAAGGTAAGTATTTTTCTTTGATGGACAGTAGCTGTAGTGACTTTATGTAATATAGTTTATGCTTTGAATTTTAGTTGTACTTTGAATGCTTTGTGATAACTATATATTACGTTTATAGTATATATCATACTATATCTCTTTTGCTAATTAATACCTTTATTTAATGAATATGTACAACAAAAATATAACAAAACAAACATAACAGTATAACAAACAGTATAATAACCAAACATAACAGTATATAATATGCACTGCATTTCATGACTAATAATCCTAAAATATACATTTTAAAGTCTGTATTTATACTATATAGTATTACAACAAGTGTTATTTTATTTGTTTTATGTTTGAATTGTGTATATTGTAGCAGACATGTAATAGCTTTTGTGATTCCTGTCATTTTGTCTCAGACAGTTTAAGGATGGAAAAGCTTTTACCTGTTGTAGTGGTTTTAGATGGTTTTAGGATGTCTAGTATTTCTTCATGAGTAGATTTGAATTGATTATGTTATAGTTTTCAGTGAGTGCTCTTATACAGTAACCATGATCCATATAAGCTTTCTGACATAAATCCAATAAAGGAAAAAGACCTGCAATTCCTAAGTCTGGCACTGTGTGTCGCTGTTGCCCAGTAAGGTGACATGTGAATCTGCATACAAAGGTCTGCCTGAGTTTTCAGTAAATAGTCCGTGCTGACTGAGGAAAGACATCATTTCATACAGTGGATTGTTAGGTTCACAAACAAAGAGGTTTGGAGGATTGTTTTTACAGTGCTTTCCAGACGGATTATAACCTCTCACAATGTTTCTCCAGAAAAGCAAACCCAGGAGCACTTGGATTCCAATAGGATGGCAAGTAGTGTGTTTTGTATTACTCTGTTGTGATCTTGAGGCAATATCTGGCCAGCTCCATTATTCTATTCCTGAGGAGACAAAGAAAGGCTTCCTGGTAGGAAATATTGCTATGGACCTGGGTTTAGATATTAGGCAACTGTCTGTGAGAAAATTCCGCATCTCCTGTGTTAATGCAGAGAATTTCTTTCATGTGAATCTAGAGAATGGCAACCTCTATGTCTCAGACAGAATAGACAGAGAGACTGTGTGTGAGATGACATCCAGTTGTTTACTAAGCCTTGAAGCTGTGGCTGAAAATCCTTTGTCAGTGTCTCAAGTTACAGTAGAAATTCAGGATATAAATGATAATTCTCCTTTGTTTTCTAAGAGCACTATTAATTTAGAAATAAGTGAACTTACCCATATAGGGACAAAATTTGTTCTGGTAAATGCTCAGGATCCAGATGTTGGAAGTAACTCATTGCAAGCCTACAAAATCTCTCAAAATGAATACTTTAGTCTACGTGAGAAAACTCGTTCTGATGGTCGTAGATACCCAGAACTTGTCCTACAGAAGATGCTTGACAGAGAACAGGAATCATCTTTTGAGCTCCTTTTAACTGCTGTAGATGGAGGACAACCTGTAAACACAGGGACAGCCATAATAAAAATTATGGTTAGTGATATTAATGATAATGCTCCTGTATTTGAAAAAGATCTGTACCAGTTTAGTGTAACTGAAAATTTACCACTTAACTCTCTGGTTATTCAGTTGACTGCGACAGATAAAGATGAAGGTCTTAATGGACAGATTACTTATTCTTTTGGTCACATCAAGAAAAATGCTGAACAGATTTTTATAATAGATTCCATAACTGGAGAAATTAGGACAAAAGGTCAGTTGGATTTTGAGACAACCAAGAGTTATGACATGATTGTGGAAGCTGAGGATGGAGGCGGCCTAGTCACACACTGCAATGTTATTATAAATATTATTGATGCCAACGATAATACACCTGAAATAACCCTGTCATCTGTCCTAAACTCAGTACCTGAAAGTTCTTTACCAGGGACAGTGATTGCACTTATTAATGTCCGTGATGTAGACTCTGGAGCAAATGGTGACATCTCCTGTAAAATTACTGGCTCATTGCCGTTTGAAATAATTTCTTCATCTCCCAATTACTATAGACTTCAAATTTCAAATATCTTAGACAGAGAGAAAAATGATGGCTATAATATTACAATTACAGCCACAGATAGAGGGTCTCCTCCTCTGTCTAGCACAATAACAATTAGGTTGGAAGTAACCGATGTAAACGATAATCAACCAATATTTGAGCAAACTAAATATGCTGTTTATGTACCAGAAAATAAAGCTGTTGGTTCCTCACTGTTTACAGTTCAGGCATCTGATCTGGACCTTAACGATAATGGTAAAATTACTTATTCCATTGTTAATAAAAATGTAGATGGTATACCAATATCTTCATATATTTCCATTAACTCAGTAACCGGAGTCCTTTATGCTCAGCGATTATTTGACTATGAACAGATGCGTGAAATTGAATTTGAGATAAAGGCAGAAGATAGTGGAACTCCCTGTCTGAGCAGCAATGTCAATGCAGGAATATATGTCATTGATCTAAATGATAACCATCCTAAGATTCTTTATCCTGCCGTAAAAAAGGATGGCTCGGCTCTGTTTGAGACGGTTCCTCGCTCATCAAGTAAAGGTTATTTAGTAACCAAAGTAGTGGCAACAGATGCAGACTCTGGCCACAATGCCTGGCTCTATTATGAGTTCCAGAGTATTGCAGAACCAGCACCCTTTACTATTGGCCGATACAGTGGTGAGATCAGAACGTCACGTGCGTTTGAAGAGAAAGAGCAAATGAAATACAGTGTTGCAGTGATTGTGAGGGACCATGGCACGCCACCACTTTCTGCCTCCTTAACATTAAACTTGGTTGTTGCAGAGAATTTTCAGCAAGATGTTTCTAAACTGGATACCCAGTCCCAGAAATCAGTCTTTTCATCTAATTTAAATGTATACTTAGTAATAGCTCTGGCAGTAATAGCTTTTATGTTCACTCTGACTGTTATGATTGCACTCATATCAAAATGGAAAAAACCAAAGACTAATTATCCAAAATCATTTGGATACCCAACCCTGGATATGTATTCCCCAGTTGGACCAAGATTTCCAGTGAACTTTAATTATTCAGCATCGACTTTACCTTATTCACATGACATTTCTGTAGCTGGAGATTCAACAGAAAATGAATTTGCATTTCTGAAATGTGCACAGAATGTTCCAACAGAGAACCTTATAGACTCAGATGATTCAGGGATCGGAACTAATACTATGAATAATTCCTCAAATACTGATAAGAATAAACAGGTAACATTATTAATATGCTTCTATGCATGGTATAATTGTGGAACTGCTTCATATGTAATGTTTAATTGTGCAGGTGTTTGAAGTATATATGGGTCATATTGTCAATGTTTTTGTGGGGGTACTCTTTATGTACTGACACTACATTGGAGCATAAGCAGAAATGGGGACACTACAGTGGGATCATGACTTTGAACTGTTTTACTAAAATTGCTGCCTTGGATTAGTAGGCCAAAAGCACACTGTTTTCCTGACTAAAGACAAACACTTTTTCAAATATTGTCGAAGGTACTGATGCTTTGGATTTCATTCTTTTTGTTGTTGTTTATCAATGTTATTCCTACTGCTAATCTGCTTGGCTTCCATTTCCATTTAATGTCAATGTATTTTTTAGGTAGTTTAATGGGGGTTTTTGGAAATAGGGACATAACACAAATGTAACGTGAGAAACAAACTAGTAAAGCCGCGTTAATTTGTCCCTTCGTGTAGGTAAAAAGGTTCAATAAAAATAAAAAAAAATTTAATACAGTATAAACATATTTTGTCTCCCAAAAGACAAAATGGAGTAAAGAGAAGTATAAGTCCAATAAAGTGTGCTAGTCTGATGGTGGTAAAACCCAAAACTTTTCTCCTTTTAATAAATATGTGCCGGATTCAGACCTGCGCACGTCAGGTCAATTACGCACGCAAGGTGTGTAAATGGACTGATTTGACTGGAGGGTACGTGCACCCTCCAGATGTTACGCAAGGGTTGCAGTAGAGAACAGAGTTCCAGACGTGCTTCCCCTCTGCCCGCTAAATGTCAAGTGTACACTGTGGGAGGGGGCTCCCACACTTACGCAGATCAGCGGACGTACGGACCGCTGATCCGCATGATTGGTTACGTTGCCATAAAGCCCGCACGTGAGAGGGGAGTGACAGGGGGTGTGCACTCCCCTCTCTCTCTTGGATGGACAGATCTCCACACATATGGAAAGTGTGCGGGGGTCTGGTTTCGGTCCTGTGTTTCAGTTGAGACTCAAAGTAATATCCCAATCCGATAGCTATTTCGTTTAGCTGTAACATGCACCAATGAGATCAGAGGTCAGGTTAAATGACCCGTTATTCTACCCCGCAACCCTATTCTGGTGTCTGGTTAAAGATAAATAGGAAAGTGGTGCCATTTTCTGAAGGATCTAGTAGTATATATATCAACATTGTTTCTCTACCCTACATGAATTAGGAAGGTCCCTTGGTGACAGGGGTGTAATGCATGAGATGTAACTAAAGACAGGTCCGGCGATACAAACAAACATTATATAACACTGTGTCAGCACTTATATAAAAAGAAGTTTAGTAAAAAATATAGCTATATTGTGTTAAGTTCACCCGGCCAGCATCAAGGCACCTCCTGTAGGTGATTCCTTATCTGTTTGCTATATGTGTACTTAGGAGGTCTATATTATGACACTCCTGCCATTTGAAAAGTGTGCAGCGGCCATAATGGGGAGGGGTCAGGCTCCCAATATGAATAGAAGCGCAACCTTGTGTTTTCTTGTTACTGAATAGTAGCACAGCTTTGTGTTTTCTTGTTACTGAATAGTAGCACAGCTTTGTGTTTTCTTGTTACTGAATAGTAGCGCGGCCTTGTGTTTTCTTGTTACTGAATAGTAGCACAGCTTTGTGTTTTCTTGTTACTGAATAGTAGCGAGGCCTTGTGTTTTCTTGTTACTGAATAGTAGCACAGCTTTGTGTTTTCTTGTTACTGAATAGTAGCACAGCTTTGTGTTTTCTTGTTACTGAATAGTAGCACAGCTTTGTGTTTTCTTGTTACTGAACAGAAGTGCGGCCTTGTGTTTTCTTAATGAGATGATTGCTGTGGATCATATCATGAAACCTTGTCCCTGTCAAGTTATGTATAAAAGTGGACGGGGTGCAGGACTTTGAGACTTCTTACTTAGATGAGTCTCCCAAACATGAAAAGAGTTTTGGAATATATGACTTTTAGTTGACTTCTTACAGCTATGTACAAAATAACCATCCCATATTTATTATTTCTGTAAAAAACAATGATCTGCAGACAACAATAGGGGGAGGGGTATTTAACCAGGTCTTGTGAAATGTGATGCCAGAAAAATGCAAAGACAGAGGTAGCCAAAATGTAAGAATTCCCACAGGGATTCCTGAAACTTTACATGCTCGGCAGCTACTATAAAAGACAAGAATCAGGACATTTTTGCTCTGATTCCTGTCCACTTGCCAAATTGAATATTATACACACACAAAAGAAGTTGCTCAATCAATTTAAAGGTAAATGCAAACAGGTACAAATTGAATGTTAGTATAGAAAATATTGTTTTAATGACATAATAAACATAAATGTACAGTATTTCTCTTATTCATCTTATGCTGTAGGTATTAATGAGCAATCCTGGCATTTTCCATTTGTGAAATTTGTATGCGTCTTGGTTGTTAAACCATGTTTATCTTGTTATTACAGTATGGGTGTTATGTGATGTCACATCACGATTATCTCTCCACTCTGTAGTATCCAGGGCAGACAGCAGAGCAGAGCTGTGTAATATTCAGGGACACTGATAATGAGCAATTCTGTCTGGCTATATCAAATCAGCATATGGCTGAGAAGCCAGGTAGAAAACATTATGCATTTAGTAGAGGTTAGAAGAGGACATCTGCAACCAAAATGAAAATTTGCTTTCAAAGGTTATAAAAATGGGGGCAGAATGTAACAGCACCTGTCACCACATTGGAATTGTATACATTGTATAGATACATTGAACCTTTCTCTACATATAGTGCTCCTAATGTAGTCAGATGTTGGTATAGTCTACAAAGACAGTACAGCTAATAATGTCATTCATCTGGATATTTAATGGAAAAATATTTATAGAGTATATAATTTCCTTTTTACTGGTGTAGGGACATTATTATTGAGGCATATTTTTTCATTCATTCATTCATTAGTTACTGAAATGGTGTCTGTGTGTGTGTCTGCGTGTGTATGTATGTATGTTTTACCACCAATTAATATTATACTAATAATTACTGATTAAATGCTAATTTGACAATGGGACACATTAAGCATGTTGCTGCTTTTATAATTAGTACTATAAATACTTCCTATTATTTACCAATGCCTGGATGTTGCAGTACTCTTCTAAATCTCTAGACTGAGCATCATTATTTGCTGGGACTCATCAATAAGTGAATACAGTTTTTAGTTATCTTCTGTGTTTTTAATACTATTGGTTTGTGCAGTGTTATTAATCATTTTTATGTCATATTTCTAACATTACATAGTGGATTGCATATTTTTGTAATGTAGTGGAAGTCCCAATGGCTTACGGCTTTTGTGATCGGATAATTCAACAAAGAGCAACTAGGATTTCACAAACAAAACACAGATTAGTCTTCTGCTATTTAAGATTTCACCACTAGATGTCAGTATGATTTCTTCTCATAGAAGCTATTTGTTGCTATTACAATGTCTGCTAGTAACACACTTAAGTGACAGCAGTTGAGGAAACCAGAGCGGTCAAGCACGTAAGAATAGACAGAGCTGCTTTACTCTTTCTTACGCTGTTCTCATTATAGTTTGACCTTTGTCACAGTATCACTCGTCATTTGGAAAATGTTGGCAATGGAACAGAAAGGAGTCCGCAATTCCTGGCACTGGCAAGTAATGGGTTTATTCTTTGTTAGTAGCTTGAACTTATCTTCGGCACTGCTAAGATATACTTTACATGAAGAATCAGAGCCTGGAACTTTAGTAGGCAATGTTGCTAGGGATATGGGATTAAGCACAGGAGGGATTTCTGAACGAGGACCACAGCTGGGATCTGAACAAAGCCAGCAATATTTTACACTGAATGCTGAGAGTGGAACGCTTGTGGTGAAACATAGAATAGACAGAGAAATATTGTGTGGCACTAACGCAATCTGTGTTCTGCCAGTGGAAATTGTTTTTGAAAAGCCTTTGGAACTCTTTCGATTGGAGGTAGAGATTCTGGATATAAATGACAACTCACCTGTTTTTCAGAATGCTGAACGGATTATAAAAATTACAGAGTTAGCTGCAGTTGGCACACGATTTCCTCTAGAAAGAGCTCAGGACCCAGATGTGGGAATCAACTCTGTGAGTTCCTACAAACTAGAACAGAACAAGCATTTTTCTTTAGTTGTACATAACCGCAAAAATGATAGACCTTCCCCAGTACTTGTTCTGGAAAAGGCTCTGGACAGGGAAGAGCAAGCGCAGCACAAGTTGGTTCTGTTTGCTTTTGATAATGGCGATCCACCAAGATCTGGAATGACTTTAATTACTGTTATTGTAATAGATCAGAATGACAATGCCCCGGTGTTTGAAAATGCATTCTACAAAGTTAGTGTTAAAGAAAATGCACCATTGAATAGTCTTATAATAAGACTAAGCGCTACAGATAAGGATGAAGGCCTAAATGGTGAGGTTAGCTATTACTTTGCTGACATATCTTCTGAAGATGCAGATGACGTCTTCAGCTTGGATCATCAGACAGGAGACTTACGAGTTAAAGAACAATTAGATTTTGAACAACATCATTCATATGAAATCTCAGTCAAAGCCTTGGATCATGGGGCTCCAGAAATGGAAGGACATTGTGTTATCCAAGTGGATGTTGAAGATGTCAATGACAATGCACCTGAAATCGTTATCTCTTCTTTGGTAACTTCCATTTCTGAGGATACCCCCATTGGAACCACAGTGGGATTATTAAGGGTTACTGATGAGGATACAGGTGATAATGGTGAAGTACAATTGGCAATTTCTACAGAGCTTCCTTTTACCATCACATCCACCCAGAATCACTATTCCCTCGTCACAAATGGATTACTGGACAGAGAAGATGTTGGTGAATACACAATCCAACTTACAGGGACAGATATGGGAGTCCCCCCACTGAAGACACAAGCAGTCATAAATATAACTGTCACAGACATCAATGACAACCCGCCACGTTTTGAAAGATCAATTATTAATGTTAATGTAAAAGAAAACAATAAACCAGGCACATTACTTTGTGCTGTCTCTGCTACTGACAATGATGTTGGAGATAATGCTCATATCACTTATTCCATTTATAACAGCCTTATTAATGGCTCTCCTGCATTGTCCTTTATCTACATGAACACTCAGAATGGCAACATTTATGCCCAACAATCATTTGACTATGAAAATGCTCAGGTTTTACAGTTCACAATCAGAGCAGAGGATTCTGGGATACCAAAACTGTCATCTAATATTACCGTGTACCTGCATATTCTGGATGAAAATGATAATTACCCTTCAATATTGTACCCAGGAAACTCCAGACAGGCTCCAGTACCACAACCAATTCCTAGGTCGCTTCCAGCAGGCTCTTTAGTGACTAAAGTGGTAGCGGTGGATGCAGATTCTGGATACAATGCATGGCTAACTTACAATATTGTAAAATCAACAGACGTTTCTTTATTTAAAATTACCCCTCACTCTGGAGAAGTGAGAATGGCTCGACGTGTCCAAGATACAGATTCACACCTACAAAACCTTTGCGTCGTAGTCAAGGATAACGGTATCCCCTCATTGTCTTCCACAGCTACTTTACTGATTGCTCTGGAGGAAGGGTCCTCTAAAGGAAGCCAATACTTTACAGACTCATTTGTCGAACCCAAACAAACACCGAGTGTCACTATGTATCTTATTATTGGTCTTGTGGCCATCAGCGTATTATCCATTGTCACTATGATTATTTTGCTCTCTAAATGTCTCAGAAGCAAGAAGAACGTGGCTAATTCTGAGGGGATCCAGTACATAGGACATTCCCACAGAACATTACAGTTGCATCCTGACACCACTCTGCGGTATATGGAGGTTCCCATGATGGCAGGTGACCAGCAAAACAAGTTGTGTAAGAAAGGCTGCTCTTCTGATATTAACAGGGACACCTTGAACTTGATGAAATCCTTGAATTTTCCACAATTAAGGCAGTTAGTCAATGAGAGCGATGACATCATTTCTGTGCCAGTTGGCTGGAGGGAAGGAGCACAGGTTAAATAGAAATCAATACAGGCTTTTAGGCACTTTTTTAAAGCAATATTAATTGAAACACATTTGAGATTTTCCTCACAGAGGTGTTTTATAGTGGTTCCATTGATTTGTATGTAGCTATAGATAGAAGGAGCTGTCAGTTTCTTACTGCTGTATCATAAAGAATTATTGTGAGATGTTATTGCTTGTTTTATTTTTCTATTACATTTTCATGCTGATTATTTACTATATTTACAATATATAAATCAAATCTATTTTTGTGAATTGTAGTACAGCAGCAGACACAGACTGCTGCGAAATGTAATCCCACACAGCTGGGGAACCACAGACTGTCTACCTCTTGTTTAGGGTATGACCATTGCTATGAAGCAGTAGTCCAGCAGGGGGCAGCATATTTCCCATCAGTAGCCAAAACTTTAGTTGTTTGTACTTATATGTTTAGTACTTAGGCATGTTTTTGTTAAGTATATATTTAGATGGTAATTGAATTATATATATAT